>BPLS01014878.1:0-16436 GCA_019656275.1 Rhododendron kiyosumense | reverse complement strand
ATCCCCATTAACTGTTCCCCCGCCCTAACTGGCTAAAAATGATCAAATGAGAGAAAAATGCAAACGTTTTACAAAATGCCCGAGTAGAGACCGATCTCCGGATTGGGCGAGAGGGGGTGCCATAAAACCCTTCCCCTCTCGTAACCTGGCTCCCGAACCTCAGATATCGAAGGTGACGACGGACCAGTTTGCACCTCTTCAAATCAAATCAAACCCCCTTTTTCAAATCAAATCAAAAACGTAGCAAACGTTCTCGAGTTCGGTTCCTTGGGTGCCTCACCGCTAAAACCCGAGTGGCGACTCTGAATCGAAGCGTTTCGCCGCGCCGTATTTTCAAAGAGGGCCGCAAACCAAAATCGGGCGATTTTCGGGGCGTGTGCCCACAGTGGCGACTCTGCTGGGGACAATTACATTAATCCATATTTGGCGATTAATACATGAAAGAACAATTTTCAAAAGCTTGTCAAAACAGTACGCTTCGCGCTGCTGAAGAACGGAATGGTAACGTAACAGGATCTCAGCATCCGACCAATCCGAACTGGGGCTTTTACTATTGTTCACTTATGTAGTTTTCTCCAAGTATTGATTAATGAAAGTGAGCCAAGCTCAAAAGGCATTTTCAAAACCTTGCGTTTCTCTCTCATTCTAAATCATTTTTCGGCACCTTTCCATTTGCATCGATGTTGGATAAGCCCCGTTGAGGTGTTTTGGGTAACCGGCACAGTTTACTGGAGCCCGGGGTCCTCGAATGCCCAACAACCTTGGACGATGATGAGTCGTATTACCGTTCGACCATCGCTTTGCTGCACGCATTGCAATGGGAGGTATGCCGCGGCTTTAGTCAGAGGAACCCCTTTAAGCCAAAACCGGCCTCTACATGCGTACGAAGCACTAGAACCTTTCAACCTAAGACAGGAACCTACAGGGTAGGATTACTTGCATCTAACCCCCATAAACTGTCTCTGTGTTACCGCTTTCCTTATCGCATGCCTGTACATACATACATTCCGTTTTGCGTAGGAGCATGCTAGGGCGGCTTTTTAGGACTGTCTCGAGTTCGTCTCGTGACTATTAGGGCCCTGCCATGGACCGATGACGAGTCGTGCATCTCGATGTTGCGCGTTATCAATTTCCAAAATCCTTGGGTCAGCGAGACTTTGGGAAATCAGGACCGTTTAAGTCTTTTTCTCTAAACCTGGTCGAAATTTCAGACAGAAAACTAGGAACAACGAAGAGAATGTCGTGATACTCACACCATCCTGGTTAAAGTGCTAATCACTTACACCATCAAGGCTCCGGCACAGTGCTGCTTACGCCACCTCGGTTATGGTATCACGCGCCATCTGCACCAAGTTGTTCCGACCTCCAAAGTTGAAACTTCGAAAAGGAGCAGTCAAAAGGCTTAGATTGTCTTGATATCCTTTAGTATCCATCGATTCCAAATAAGGATGCACAGTCGAAAAGAAATCCGAGGACTCTATGGCAGCGTCCTAACAGCATGAGTTGGACTCCCTCTAAGTGTTAGAGTCTAGGAGGACACCGACGACGTTGGCATGCCCATTTCTTTCAATTCTTTCAAAATAAACTGTTGCAGGCTATCATTGAGCTCGTCTACTTTGCTGTTCAGCTGAACTATGGGGAGCTTCGAAATCAAGAGCCAAACCTGCTTGGGAGCGTCCGTCGGGTCCGCTTGAGGGTCTATTTTGGGGTTTGCTTTTCTGCTCGTCACAACGGAAGCTCAGTTCTGCACTCTGTCAAGGGAGGATTCGCCGCCGACCACTCCGCACGAATCTCCTCCATCCTCTCCATCTCCTCCTGCAACTCCGAAACTGGTCAAAGCCGAAATCCTAGACATGGCCGACGTTCCACCTCCAAATCTCACTACAATTCTGGCCGATCTCCAGCACAATATCGCCATCATGCAACAAAGGGCCGACCAGGCTGATACTGCTATGACCAATCTGCAAGCTCTAATCAACGAAAGACTGCCAGCTGCAAGAATAGAGGGCGAAGGGCGAGAGCGCGAAGGCCCAGTTGGGGAAGACATTCCGGCCGAACAACCTGCTGTAAATCCTGAAATGGCTGCTCTGATTGCCAAGATGGCCAAACTAGAAGAGTCATTGGCCAAATCCGAAAGAATCAGCGCCGGAGGGTTAGATATGGACCGTCTATGCCCCTTTCCAAATGCACGGCTCCCAGAAAGGTTCAAGATGCCTGACTTTGCGAAGTTCGACGGGACGGGCGATCCAAAAACGCATCTGCTAGCTTACCACGGCGCAATGAAATTGCATGGGGTCGAGGAGGAAGCAATGTCCCAACTGTTCCCTCAAACTTTGGCGGGTCCAGCCTTCCAGTGGTTTCTATCCCTCGATGTCTCCAAGCGCAAGACATGGGAGGACATAGGCGCAGCCTTCTTCACTCAATACAGCTACAACTCCCAGCTGAAGATGACTACCCGAGAGTTGGAGTCTACTAAAATGACCACAAAGGAGTCCTTTGCGGAATTCATCAAGCGTTGGAGAACTAAGGCTGCAGTCATGACCGATCGGCCGAGTGAGAAGGATCAGATCCGTATCATCTCCCGTAACCTGCTGCCCGACTTTGCCAAGAATCTAGTGTTAGTCCAAGGAGCCGACTGGGATACCTTCTTTGAATCTGGTCTCGCCATCGAAGAAGCTCTCCAAACTGGGGTACTGCCACGTAGCGACCCTCCACCTTCCTCCTCGGGATCAAAGGCCAAGACCCGTGCTTACACAGGGAGCAGCGCTGCCTTATTCGGCAACAGCAACTACGCCAATGCCACATCTGCCGGGAGCAGCACTGCCCAAGAGTCCCACCACATCGCCGATATCAACCAAGTCCAAACTCCTCAGAAACCCCGAAACCGCAACCAGCCCCGGAACTTCACCAAGTTTGAGGCTCCACTCTCCCAAGTGCTAGAAAGATTGACCAAATCCGGTCATCTCAAACCGCTGGATCCAACTCCATTACCTCAAAACTTATCCCCTAGCCACAACTCAAATGCTTTCTGTGCCTACCACCAGATGCCTGGTCACTACACCGACTCTTGCTATCGCCTCCGTCATGCGATACAAGATTTGGTAGATAGCGGAACCATTCCTACCCCTCCGAAACCCAATGTAATTACCAACCCCATGCCGCAGCATAACGGCCACCCTCAAATCAACCAAATCAACCTCACCTCCACTACAATCCAACCAAGCTCCACCATATTCAACCCCACCGACCATATAACCCCAGCCATCCATCCCAAACCTGTTGTGACCTTCCCGGGGGATGCCAGTATCAACATGCTAGCCGTCGGTTGGAACTTAGAAGACAAAGCAAGGGAGTGGGAAGAGCTAGCTCATGACTGGGAGGAGCGGTATCACTTGGGCTTTCCTCAGGATCCTATGGTCGATCAAGAGCAGTTAGACCAGTGGGAGGAGGAATGGGTTGCAGCACGAGCCGACCCGTTAGATGGCCTGTCACTGTTCATGCTTTTCTACCAGCCAGAGTCAGTCTTGCCCGAGGAGGAGGACAAAGAATATGTGTGGGCTGTGGAGCCCGATTTTGTGCAACCCGTCGAGCTCCAAGGCATGGGAGAGATCAACACCGACAGCGACGCGGACGAGCAGTACTTGGACTTTTACGTCGAAAAGGAGAGTGCTTCCGATGAGCCCCGCCGGTTAGGGTCCTTCTTACCTTTGATTGACAAGCTCTCGGACGCCGTGCATGAGTATGACCTCGTGGTGGGGCCAACTTTCAATATCGTCCCTTTGGATCAACCGCGTCCTTTGGTGGCTCCGAGTGAGGACTGCTCAATCATGACTCTCAACGCGCCGCCCGATGATCTGTGGAATGTTGATGAGATTGTCAACCTGAGCGCGGACCCCCTCCTAGCTGACTTGTGGAAGGATGACAGAGTGGTCGACATGCAAGTGGGAGAAGAAATCTGGACTGTCAACACTGCTTTGGTAGATTCAGGCTTTTGGGATGTACCGTTCGTCACTAATCCGGGGACACCTTTTGAGGAAGCTGCTGCACAGGATCCGGCTTTTTGGGAGACACAAGTCATGAGCGATCTGGAATGGGTTACGGCTTCGGACCAGGTAGCATCGATCGACAAAGGGAAAGGCAAGCTAGAGGAAGTGCCTGCTGACTTCTGGGATTTCGTGGATACGTCGCCTTGGTGGGAGGTTGCCAACGTCACCAGGAGCGGCCGAGTTTTCCAACCGCCTAATCTTTCGGGTGGGAGCTCGTCCAATCCCGGCAATGATCAAAGGCTCGCTGTTCCCTCTGCTCAAAGAAGCGCTCCGGCCATTCCTAGCGGGGTACCTGAAGAGGATGCTATTCTGAAGCAGTTAGAAAGGATCCCTGCCGCCGTCTCTGTCTGGGGTTTGATTTCGTCGTCAAAGGAGCATCGAGAAAGGCTGTCTTCAGCACTGGCCCGTCTTACTGTGCCGACCGACATTACCCCCGAGGCTATGGTTGCCTTGGTTTTACCACTGCTGTCCAAGCATTCCGTCACCTTCACCGAAAAGGATCTACCTGTTGACAGAACTGCTCACAATCGCCCGCTGCACATCACCATCAAGTGTAAGGGACATTGGGTGCCAACCGTACTAATCGACAATGGGTCTGCGATCAACGTCTGTCCGATGAGGGTCGCTTACCGTTTGGGGTTCACCAAGGCTGATCTCACCCCTTCCAATCTGGCAGTCAAGGCTTACGACAACACGCGCCGCGTAGTCGAGGGGACTCTCATGCTGAAGCTTGATGCCGAGGGTTTCGAAATGGACGTAGAGTTCCATGTGGTTGACATCCCCGCCACTTTCAACTTGCTTTTGGGAAGGCCGTGGCTGCATAGGGCGGATATCATGGCTGTACCGTCAACTCTCCATCAAAAGGTCATGCTGGGGCTTCCGACCGGAACCTTAACCATCCGCGGAGACTCTGGGATCCGCCCGCTCAAGGATGATGGGACCCCTGTCTTAGGAATCATGCACGGAGAAGAAGACTCGGACTTCGGAGGGTTTGCTTTTGACACCTCCGGCTCAGTCCTAGCTATTGTCATGGATGACGACTTCATCATCAGCTCTGCTGCCCTCGAAATCATGAGGAAGATGTCATTCATGCCTGGCTTAGGGCTCGGGATCAACCAGCAAGGGATCGCTGAGTTCCCTGTCTTTCCCTTTACCGAAGGCCGCTTTGGCCTGGGATACACTCCCCCTACCAAAAAAGCCAAACTAGGGAAAGACACGGGAAAACCTCGGACCCTTTATGGTAACCCCGACAGCTATTTCGTCCGTGAAGGAGGAGGCATTGCTTATCTGGGGCAGGCTGAACCGTTTTGGGATCAAGTGACCAGGACTTGGCTACCGGGCTTCGAGATCTTCGCCGCCGACACTTGGTCCGATGACGAAGAGGAAATAGCGAAAGAGGAGCTAGCTGCGAAAGAATTCAAGAGGCAGTTGGTCGCAATCAAGGAAAGGGCTGACTGGGTGTTTGCTTTTGATCAAGGGGATCTGGAAGTGCTGTTCTCCCAAGTGGGTTTGGTTGGCAAGGAAGACGAGGCTGAAGTGCTGATGCTTGGGCCCGACTCTCCAGATCTTCTCAACGATCCAACCTCCCTCATCGTCGAAGCAAAGGGTAGTCTTAATAACTGCATCTTTACTCCCCGTCTAACATGCATTGACGATGTATCTGAATCTGACACGGAGTCTGTCGAGTCTAAGTCTAGCTCAGAGTCGGAGTTCGTGCCTCTCGGCCCTCCACGTCATAGCTTTTACTTTGAGTTCGAGTCGACTGTACTTGGCAACCCCTCTGGGTTTTATGAAATGCATGATCCTGCTTCCGACTACTTTGCTGATTTCTATATAAACTGTGTCGACCCCGACGATGAAGGAGTCGACTTTGACGGGAACATCCCGGCCGAGTTGCGTTCCCTCATCGAAAGGGAAGACGAAAGGCATGCTCAGCCTCTAAAAGACGAAGTAATTTTAATAAATCTGAAAAATGAGGATGATCCCCGCATGATGCAAATTGGTTCCACTTTGTCTCCGGCAAACCATGCAGCCACAATCGAGACTCTCAAGGACTACGCCGAGGTTTTCGCCTGGTCTCACGCGGACATGCCCGGTATCGATCCCGAAATCGTCCAGCACAGGATTCCTTTGCTACCAGGGGCTGTTCCTGTCAAACAGAAGCTTCGCAGAATGAGGCCGGATTGGGTTCAGAAGATTAAGGAGGAGGTTACCAAGCAGATCGACGCAGGATTTCTGAGAGTGGCTGAGTATCCCCAATGGATTGCTAACATCGTACCCGTGCCCAAGAAGGACGGAAGGATCAGGGTCTGTGTCGACTTCAGGGACTTGAACAAAGCAAGCCCCAAAGACAGTTTTCCCTTGCCTCACATTGATGTGCTTGTGGACAACACGGCGGGGCATGCTTTGCTTTCGTTCGTCGACGGTTTCGCGGGGTACAATCAGATTTTCATGGCTCCGGAGGATCAGGAGAAAACAGCGTTCATCACTGAATGGGGAACTTACTGCTATATCAAGATGCCGTTTGGTTTGAAGAATGCCGGTCCCACTTTTCAAAGGGCCCAAACAACCCTGCTCCACGACTTCATCCATAAGATAGTCGAGGTGTATGTCGATGACATGATTGTGAAGGCCAAAGAGGAGGAGGACTATATTCCTGCGCTCAGGCAGTTTCTTGAAAGGCTTCGCAAGTACAATGTGCGCCTCAACCCGCAGAAGTGTACATTTGGGGTCACAGCAGGCAAAATGTTGGGGTTTCTGATCACTAGAAGAGGAATCGAAGTGGACCCGTCCAAGATCAAGGCAATTCTCGAAATGGAGCCTCCGCAGACTGAAAAGGGAGTTCGAAGTTTCCTGGGAAAGGTGCAGTTCATCAGTAGGTTCATCGCCAAGCTGACCCTAACTTGCGAGCCGCTGTTCCGTTTGCTCAAGAAGGACGTCCCGTTTGAATGGTCAGAAAGGTGCCAAGCTGCTTTCGAGTCGATCAAGGCGTACTTGCAGAATCCGCCAGTGCTGATGCCGCCAATTCCGGGTCGACCATTAATCCTGTACTTGTCTGTAACTCCGACAGCTATGGGTTGTTTGCTAGCGCAAGAAGGGGAAAACAGAGCCGAAAGGGCCATCTACTATCTGAGCAAGAAAATGTCTGAAAGCGAGGAGCGGTATACCTCTCTGGAAAAGACGTGTTGGGCACTAGTCTGGGTCACCAAGAGACTTAGACACTACATGCTAGCCTATTCGGTGAAGTTGATTTCTCGGATGGATCCTATCAAGTATCTCTTCGAGAAACCAGTGCTCACCCATAAGCTAGCACGTTGGTTGCTTCTGTTGGCTGAATTCGATCTCCAGTATGTTACAAGAAAGTCAGTAAAGGGCCGTGCTGTGGCTGAATTTCTGGCTGATCATCCGGTCGAAGGGCCCGAAGATGTGGATTTCACGTTCCCGGACGAGGATGTGTTAACTGTGGTCGAGGAGGTGTGGACGCTCTATTTCGATGGGGCTGCCAACCAGAAAGGATTTGGGATCGGGGTGTTGCTGATCACGCCCGCTGGTGCTCATATTCCACTCGCTTTCAAACTGAATTTCGACGTCACCAACAATCAAGCTGAGTATGAGGCCTGCATCGTGGGAATGGAAGCAGCAATTGCACTGGGAGTCGAGAAGCTCGAAGTTATCGGAGACTCAAACTTGGTGGTTTCCCAAGCTAACGGAGAGTGGAAGGTCCGTGAGGAAAAGCTGAAGCCTTATCATCAAGACTTGGAGGAACTGATTCCTCGTTTCAATAGGGTAACTTTCACCCATGTTCCCCGCTTGAGGAATCAGTTCGCCGACGCCTTGGCGACTTTGGCTTCAATGATCGAACTACCGATAGGGGTCAAGATGCGACCGATTGTGATTGAACAGAGGGATCTGCCCGCTTATGAATACGTCAACGCCATCGACGATGTCGATGATGGCCTACCCTGGTATCATGACATCTGGAACTTTGTGGAGCGCGGGGAGTTTCCCGCCGGGGCTACTAAGAAGGATCGAATCGCTTTGCAACGTTTAGCCGCTCAGTACATCATCTGCGGGGGGAAGTTGTATCGAAGGTCTCACTGCGGGATGCACAAGCTGTGTGTGAACGGCGCCGAAGCAACAAGGATAATGGAGGAGATTCACGAAGGAGTCTGCGGTCCTCACATGAGCGGCGTCATGCTCGCAAGAAAAATCCTCAGGCAGGGGTACTATTGGTCCACAATGGAATCACAGTGCATTGACTACGTACGGCGCTGCTACAAGTGTCAGATTCACGCGAATTTGCAGCATATTCCTCCATCCGAGCTGTACGGCATGACCTCGCCTTGGCCTTTCTCAGTATGGGGAATCGACGTCATCGGGATGATCAGGCCCTCCGCTTCAAACGGCCACAAGTTCATATTGGTAGCCATCGACTATTTCACCAAGTGGGTCGAGGCAGAATCTTACAAGACCCTGACAACCGTTCAAGTTGCGCAGTTCATTCGAAAGAACATCATCTACCGGTACGGTGTGCCTCAGGCTTTCGTTTCAGATAATGGGAGTCACTTCAAAGGTAGGGTCCTGGAGCTTTTCGAGGAATTCAAGATCAAGATCCATCACTCCACGACCTATCGTCCGCAAACAAACGGAGCAGTCGAAGCAGCGAATAAGAATGTCGAGATGATCATCAAGAAGACCGCTGAGTCTGCAAGGGATTGGCACGAGTTGTTACCATTGGCCCTTTGGGGGTATCGTACTTCGATCCGCACTTCCACGGGTGCAACCCCGTTTTCCCTGGTCTACGGAATGGAGGCAGTTCTCCCTGTTGAGCTCGAAATTCCGTCTCTAAGGATCATGGCTGAAAGTGGTCTCGAGGAGGCCGAATGGCTGAGTGGCAGATTTGTCGAGCTGATGTTGTTTGATGAGAGAAGGCTCCGGGCACTGTATCATGTTCAGGGGTATCAGCGTCGAATTGCCCGTGCATTCAACAAGAAAGTCAAGTCGAGGGGTTTGGTCGAAGGCGACATGGTTACTAAAGAGATCCGGGCTCCAGTGTTCGATCCCCGTGGGAAATTCAGGCCGAAGCGCTCTGGGCCGTACATCATCAAGACCATCCTATCCGGGGGTGCTGCTAGGCTCATCGACCTCGACGGAAACGAGTTCAGTACCTTGGTCAACCTGGATCAGCTTAAGCGCTACTATCCCTGAGAGATGCTCGTTGGATCGAAAACCACAAGGGTGGGCGATTCCAAGCAAAAAGTTAGAGCAGCCTGCTAGATCGAAAACCCAAGGGGGCGGTCTAGGCAAAAATAAATAGGCAAAATCAAGGGCTCGCTAGACCGAAAACCTGTTAAGGCGGTTCTAGGCAAAAGTTAGAGCGTAAAAGGAGAGGTAAAATACACGAGCGAACCTTTGCCTGAACTACGTTCTGACCTGATTCCCTACCAAGGGATACGTAGGCAGTCTCTCAATGAGACCCGGTCATTTCCTATCAAGCTGATCCATGGTCTGACATTTTGGGTTTCTCTACCAAGGCCGAGACAGTTCAAATTCAAAAGGGGAAAGCCCTTCATCTTTCAACTTTATTTTGCAAAATTACTACGTCTAATACACAAGCTGAGCATAAAAGCCTTAAAAGAAATGAAGCATGAAAAACAGAACGAAATGCTTGAGAAGCCTAACGGCTCACAGTTTATTCTAAATACAGCAAAGTGGTTTGAAGTCAGTCAATATTTGCTCTTGCGTGCACATCTGCTCTCAGCCATCGTCTATAGCGATTCTTTAATCGAGGGTCGAAATCTGGCATCTCCGCCTGGAGAATCCTCAGGCCCCAGTGCCTCTGATAGCCGCCCAGCGTCTGAGCATTGAAATTTGGAAGACGGAAGCCCCCGACGCTGATTTGGACATTCTCCTGCGAAGCGCCCAGTTGGCGAAGGATCCGCCCCGGAATATAAAAAGTAAAGCTGGTCAGCCCCGCGATGACCATCCTGTCAAAGCCGTCGGAATGGATGGCCATGTCTGCAAGGTCTAACCAAGGACACCTCCAAGCAATTTCATCGGGCTGCATCTCCTGCATGAACTCGTACCAGCCCTCCACGTCCAAGTCAGGGTATCTCATCTCTCTCTGATGAACCCGCTTCGGAAACAAATTCCAGCCCGCCGCCGGTGGATGCAACAGGCTCAGTTTGTCCGATAGCCACAGCTGTATGAGTGACAAAACAAGTAAGAAGCTAGATAAAGCCCGAGCGAAAAGACAAGTAAGAAGCTAGGAAGCAGCCTAAGCCGAGTGTCGAGGTAAAACGAGAATGTGCGAAAAACCAGAAAAAGGTGAGCTGAGTGAGTTTACCTGAAGCAAGAGCGGGCTCCCGCTGAACACTGCCGACTGGCCTGTACTCACCAAATCCAAACCCAAGAGTGTCTCCGCCAGGACCAAAGGGATCACGTTTCTGCGCGCCCCCATCTGAGCAGCTACGCTCACGAGCAAGGGACTGACCCGCCCGTCGGCCGGAACAAGTAAGTAGGCCGCGAGCAAACAAATGACCAGGGCAAAGCGCCGACGCGCTTGAATTTCCTCGCTGCCTGGGCTATCCACAGCAACAGCCGGACTATACCTCTCGACCAGCCGGATAATATTCACCTGGCCGCCTTCCAGGATTGTGTTAGCCAAGCCCCGGGGAATACCGAGCGAGCTAGCCAGCAGCTTCGGCATGCTCTCTTGGTAGGGAGGAACGACGAGCGTCGAGGACGCATAGGTGCGAAGGTACGCCTGAAACTCCTCCGCGGTCGGGCACATCTCATCGTCACCAAAGCGGAAGACATGGACGTCCGGGTCCCAGAATCTCAAAGCGGCCCACAGCAGCGTCGGTCGGATAGGCACGTGTCGAAGAAAGCGGAACGAAGAAAGCCCATGGTATTGGAAGTTAAGCCAATCGACGCTTAAAAAGGACACTAGCCAAGGCCTGATCAGTGTTGGGAGAGGGTTATCCATGGACAACGCTGCTTATATGATGGAAAAGAAAGTGGGTGATTGATGCTGTAAATACCTGAAGGAGGCATCCCAGCTTTATAGGCCCTCAATGTGCCGTTGCAATTCTCATAAGGCATGAAGCCAATCAACTAGTGTCCAAGGTGGCAGCCCATCAAGTACCCTGCCTCCCTGAGCCCTCAGAAGCCGTGTGAAGACCGTGTGCGAGTAAAAACAAGTTCCCCCTGAAAAAGGACAATCAGTCAGTCAAGTGGATCTGACTCTCAGGAGTTTGGCGTACGCCATCTTATAATTGGCGTACACATGGTATCTTCACAATTGGCGTACGGAGTAATACCCATGGCGTACGCCAGGTTGATAAACCAGAAAACAGTTTCCAGCAGCTACTGCCTTCGCATGGTCGGTTTTTGTTCGAGGTTTGGCTTTGGTCATTTCTTGGTTCCCCCAAGTCTTAAACATCATTTGAGACTGCAGCGAAGTGTCGGAACTCAAAAGCCGCGCCCATCGAAGATTTTGGACCCCCGGGGGCCCGTTTCAAGCTCAAATCGAGAATACGGAGGGTCAAATCTCATTTTAGAAGGTCTTGCCAAGTTTTGTTATACCGTACATGTCACATAGGACTCGTGTGACTGCGCGGGGGTGTCGGTTTCAGTCTGGGACCATATCGAGTCATCCTTTGCGTCTTATGTCCGTTTTTGCGACATTTTTAGCTTTTTATCGGTATTCGCCGTATGCCGGGGTACTTTTGCCAATTTTGGCGGTTCGTACAAGTCATTGTGCATCTATGGAGTCTTTCAAAAGTGTCAGTTTCTTCCGTTTCGGAGAAGTACGGATTTTGGCCTATTAACGCCTATTTTCCCGTATCCTCCGCGTGTCTGGGGTATACCTCGTATCCTAGGGCATTTCTGTCCGTTTTTGTCCGAGCTACGCCTTTTGTGCGCATGTGCGAGTGTCCGTGTCGATTCAGAACCATCGTCAATGCATGTTAGATATTAGGGGACGGTTCGTTCGCTTCTTTAAGCACAAAATCCAATAATTGAAAGAATCAAACGAACGGGAAATGCAGATATTATTACTACCATGTCAAAACCCTAAAAAGCAAAAAGTAAGAATGTATCAAGCGGCACACCGGCCCAAGCAAGCTCAGAAGTATCAAGGCACACTTGCCCAAAAGTCAACAGGCACGCAGGCCTCGTATCCAAAATCCAAAATGTATAAGTATCAAAGTCAAGTCAAAACAGCAAAATAGACTAAGGCTCAGTGATAGCCCTCAGTCGTCAAAAAGGTCCTCGTCGTCCTCTTCCTCCTCGCTTTCCACCAGCTCGCGCGGGTCTATCCGGAACCGGGGATCACCTGCGGAGTCAGAGCCGCTGCTGAGAGACGTGCTCTCCTCTTCTTCCTCCTCCTCTTCTTCCTCCCTCCTTCTCTTTTGCGAAGGCCCCTCAGCAGGCCTCTTCTCTGCAGGTCTCTTCCTCAGCTCCCGGCGGAATGGGAGATCCTCGCTAGAAGGCGCAATCCGTACTCCCCTCTGAGTACTCGCCGCTGGCCGGGAAGAGCTCGGCGCTATCTTCTTCTGAGGAGGTGGCCTCACGCTTTTCCTTCTAGGAGCCGCCCTAGCCTGTCCCTGCATTGCATTTAACTTGTTAATATTCGTGTGCATATTGCATATACATTGAAATGTGAAAGCAGGACATTGTTCTATCAAAGTTCAAGAATCATACCTGAGGCCGCGCAGTAGGAACTGGAGCTGGAGGTGGATAGTGCAGCCGCAACTGAGCACCGCTGGCAATCCTGTGAAACTCTTTCTCCATGGCCTTCATCAAGCGCACCGCCTCTCGTACCCACGTCATGGGAGCCTGTTTGCATTAAGTGATCAAGTCAGTTTGCAAGTCAAGTATACATGTGCAAAGCAAAACAAGGAAAGTACAAAGGATGCTAAGTATCGTACCGGTCCTGTGATCTCGTCAGGCTCTCTCCTAGCCGGCTCAAACTGCAGAGTGGCCTCCTCTCCCTGGGCATCCCGCACAGCCAGCGTCCAAGAAAGCTGAGGAAGTCCCGTCGCCCTAGCAGACTCACTCCTCTCCCTCGGGCGGGCAGTCCTACCACCTTGTCCGCGTCTCTCCTCTCCAGCAGCTCTAGCCTCGGCCTCCACAGCTCCGTGCTCAACTACTCCGAGTGGCCCCGCCAAGTATTGCTTCCGATAGACAGCGTAGTCGCGCCCAGGCCGCAAGAAAGCAACAAGACCCGCCGGGACAGTGAAGCGCTGCAGCTCAGCCAGCGTGTACTGGTCCGTGTGTGAAGCGCGAGGAGGAAGTAGACCGGGCACGACGAACTCCGAAGCTCCAAGTGACTGCCGTGTCACCCGGTCCCCTAAGTACCACTGCCATCCAAAGATCGACTCCAACAGCACTCGGCTCGCAGCTACCTCTCTGCTCCGGGAAAGGTACTCCGGCTCAACCTCCGTGGACCTCCAGGGATCCCACTCCACCTGCAAATGTTCAGCGGACAAGCAACAAGCAGTCGGTCAGCGACAGCATTAAAGCAATTCAAAGGTGACAGTAGGCAGTAGAAAGTTCAAGTTTTACCTGGGTACCCGACAGCTCGTCAAGGTACGCTCGGAAGGCCTGGAGGCTACCTCTTGCCGCCTTCTTGCCCCTATGCGGTGGCCCCCATATCAGAGCACGGGGAAGCATCTTCAAGTCCGGGCATGTATTCTCCGGAGGGTACATCTTCAGCACCTCATAGGCCCATAGCTGCAAGTTCAAACAGTCAGTCAAAAGCATCAGTGAGGCAGTTACAATTCGAAAGAAAGGAGGTTACTTGAAAAATAAGGGTTCATAAGCGTGGTTTCTTACCTCCCACACCCTCCAGTAGCCGGCGATCGCTTTCTTCCGCCGAGAGAACTCCCCCATGAAGCTGTAGCACGTCCCTAGAGCTGCACCTCCCCAGTCGTACCTCGCCGCCCTGCGCAAGTCAAACAACGCCGGCAAGTAGGCCGCGTGCACCGTGGACCGCTTGTTGGGGTACAGTGAGGCCCCGAACAAGTACAGCAAGTAGGCCCTCGCCATCTGCTCCTCCTCCTGCTCTGAGCTCGGGATCCTGCCCGTCAGATGCCAATGGAATTGATCATGGGCGTATGTCTCTGAGATGCCCGCCGGCTCGAAGCCCAAGAACCACCGCAGCGCCGCCGGATCCTTGTGAATCCCCGTGTCAAAAGGGATCGGATCCCCTCCTACCCTCAGACCCGTCAAAGCAGCAAAGTCCGCTGGAGTCAGAGTCATCTCCCCGATCGGAAGGTGGAAGGTGTTGGAAGTATCCCACCATCTCTCAGCCAGCGCCGTGAGCAAGGCGTGGTCGCTGAGTGTAGCCGTCTGCGTGAGGATGAACGGCCTGAACCCCGCAGCGTCAACCAAGGCCCTAACCCGCTCGGGCAGCCCCTGGTACAACTCAAGAGAACTGGCAGGACCGCCGTGCCCTCTCGTGCTACCTCTCGTCCTCTGCACACCACAAAAAGCAAATGGGCAAGAGTGCATCAGTATACTACAGCAAGCAGTCGCATCAAGGAAAATCACAAGTCTAAACAGTCAAGCCAGAATCAAAAGTCGCATTCAAGGGCCGATTCAAGGTCTACAGTTACTATAAGGTCGAAACAGTTTATTTCAAAAGCACGGCATTTCATATGCGCGGGGCATTCTTTCAAAGTCGATTCTTTTCTCAAAAAGAGCATTTCATTCAGTCGAATCAAAGGCATGGCATTCTATTAGTCGAGTTCAAGTTCCAATATCAACAAGTCGAGGCAACCTACAGTCGATTCAAGTCCGTTATCACGTGGTTCTTATCAATTCCCTAGCAAGTCTACAGTTGAAGTTCAAGTTCTTTCTGGCCAAGTTTTTGTCTATCAAGTCAAGCTAACAGGCATGCATGCATCCCTACTATCAGAGATTGTGTACGAGCTAGCCACATACAGATATGGTAATAAAGGATTGCGTGAAATTTAAAAGCAAGTTCAACGAAATACCTGCGCCCAATCCACTGACAAGTGCCACTCGGGGTCTCTCAGCACAAGCTCTGCGTCGTAGTCATCACGACGGGGGACGTAACTCTCGAACCCGGAGGGTACGAACAAGTGTGGCTCCGGAGGAGCATGAGTCCCAGCATCGAAAGCCGCCCGGCCTGCAGCCCGCAGCGCCTCTGCCCGCTCCACCGCCCGCTCGCGAGGCAAACCACCCTCCTCCTGGGCCTGCTCGGCCACCTCTGTCTCCTCCACGAAGGCTTCCTCCGCAGCCTTGGCCCTCTCGGCCTCAACTCGCAGCCGCTCCTCCTCCTGAGCCTGCGCGATCCGTCTCAGCCTCTCCTCCCGGGCTGACATCACCGCCTCCACCACCGCCGGGTTCTCTCTCAACAACCGGTCGAGCACCTCCTCCGTCACAAACTCTGCGAAGTCTCCGCGCGTAATGGGAATGTGCGCCGAAGACCCCGCCGCTGGCCTGAACTCTGCTGGCCCTGTGGGTGCCTCGAGGGAGCTCTCCTCCGCTACAACGTCCTTACCCCTCGCCGGATCTCTCCTCGGCATGTCCGGCCGCTCATCACCGCCGCCGACGTCACCGCCGCTGCTGCCGGCCCCAGATGGGCCCAAGCCCGTGACCACCAAGGCTTCCACCCCGCTCCGGGCATCCAACCGAATCACTCGTGGACCCCCTGCCTCGGCAACGGCTGGCGTACGGTCGGCCGTCCCTGGCGTACGCTGCCCGTCGCCGCCGTCCGACCTTGCTGCATGGCCATCATCGCCATCGCCGTCGCCTCTGGCTCCTTCACCAATAGTCGACGACGCTTCAGGGACCGTCTGATCGCTGATTTGGGACGCTAAGGTCTCGATTTCGCCCATTGCTTGATCCCCTCTTCCTCCACTGCCACCACTGCCGCCGGCACCGCCATTGCCGCCTGCATCGCCGCTGCCGCCTCCGATTTCGGCCATAGGATCTTTGGGGTGAGTGTCTCGTGCAAGGAATGAGGATGGAAAGGAGTTTGAGAGCTTTCGGACTTCAAAAACCGAGGAATGGCGGTTTCCCTTTCGTATTCTGGAAGTTATACGTCATGGGACCGAGCTGGACCGGGTCTGGGCTCGGATCTGGGCCGGGCCAGAAAGATTCCTGGCGTACGCCAGGTTTATCTCGCCGTACGCCATGGTTTATTGGGCTGTGGGCCCAAACGCCGTGGACCAAGTTCTCCCTTCTCGAATAGGACCTCAAGTGGTCCGAAGGCTTATTTGTACCCCTTTTTGGGCTCATCCCCGAGCAGTCCCAATTTCAATTCAATCAACGACGATCTATCCGTCCAATTCAATCAACGACGATCTATCCGTCCAATTCAATCAACGACGATCTATCCGTCCAATTCAATCAACG
>BPLS01014876.1:0-16061 GCA_019656275.1 Rhododendron kiyosumense | reverse complement strand
GAGCATGATCCTTGTGTTTGCGAGCCCTTAATTCAAAAGAATGTGTCTCTAGGCAGAAGTTCAAACAAAAGGAGATTACTAAAGTATACTCTTTTAATATATCAAAAGCTGATGAAATTTTTGATTTCTTGTTAAGAAAGAAAATTATTAAGCTGCCTTCGAATGTGAAGCTGCCCACAGCAGAAGAAAAGAATGGGAAGACCTATTGCAAATGGCATGACTCTTGGTCTCATTCAACTAAGTCTTGTAATGTTTTTCATGACAGGATTCAAGAACAAATCAAGAAGGGAAGAATCAAATTTCCTGAAAAGGCTATGGGAATTGATACGGTGCCTTTTCCAAAGGTAAAAGAAGTCAACACCAATGTGCCCTCCTCACTGGCTCGAACTGTCAAGAAATATTGGCAGGATAAGGAGGCGCCAGTAAACATGAATACTGTTCAATATGGAAGGGGCAAGCCATACGCTGGCCATCCTTGAGGCATGGGAATGAGGCCAAATCCCTATAGGCGAGCCAATGATGGTTTTTCTTCACAGAAGTTCCTAGGTAATAATCATCTGCCCATGTTAGAAGCCTCATTTTTGGAGTGCCTATGTGTAGGATGCGGGGCCAACTATCTGATTTTTAAGGATTTGGACAGAAAGGGCGTGAGTTTTTTCCCTAAGGAGATGGGAATGAAGAGAATGGCTCCAGTGCAAGCAAAGCCAAGTGACAGCAAGCCCTGGTTGGCATCGAAGAGAGATGTGCCTACTAGCCCTATCCCAGCTATCCACAGAAGAGAGCTGCCGCCTTCGAAGAAAGCCAACATTGGCCAGACATCAGAGGCATAAGGAGAAGTCAAACAAGAGGAATTCACTTTGGTCAAAGGAGTTCCTGACTGGTTTCTGAAGCAAGCCAAGCCTGATTTGTTCCAAGGATACAAAGGCTCAAACAGGAATGAGAACAGAATTTTTAAGCCACCAAGTTCGAACTCTGGAAATTGGGTGTTAATTAGGGATCCCAAGTCCCAAATACCACAGATGGTTCCATTGCTCTCAAGAACTCAAAAGAGGAAGCTCCAGAGAAAATATACGATTTTCCAATCAGGAGAATCCTCAACGGGGGAAGAATCAGGCAGGGGAGCAAAGCCTAATCCACGGTTTGACAGAGTTAAAAGGGATCCAGAAGAGTTTCGAGCTCAGTATCATGAGAGGGAGACTTTGAAGAAAGTAGCCTCTGCCATGCTCGAAGAAGATCTTGATCCACCTTCTCCCAATTCATTGGCTAGTTATCAGTCAGGTTTACTCGAAGCCATGTTGGTAGAGCAAGAGGGGATCGAAGGAAGCTCTTCATCCATGGAACTATCAGCACAAGAGGTTGAAAGCAAGGAAGTTAAGGAAACTGAGGCAATTAAACCATCCAAAGAAATGGCAACAATCCAATTTGGGGGTCAACCAGAGGTACAAGTTAATATGGTGTACCCATGATCTATGAATTTCTTCAAGAATGGTCAGATATCCAAGGGCCAATATGATGCTTGGTCAAACCTGGGCAAGCCAGATAATGCTGAAGAAACATTGAGTGATGAGGAATTGAACATCATATGCAACAACTGTGACCTGGAAGAAGTGGCTCAGATTGAGATGGACGAGAACCTGGTATGTGAAATTGAGCAGAATTAAGAGAGTTTGGAGGTAAACTCAAAACAAAGTGCTTGTTTTGTGCCAGATTCCATGTCCGACGTCGAATACCCTTTAGTAATAGATTTAAATTATGTGGAAATTTCATATCCATTTAAACTACCTACTAATGCAATGAGACAGCATTTGTGTCCATTGTATATTACTGCATATTTCGATGGAGTCCCACTTAATAGAATCCTGGTGGATAATGGAGCTGCAGTGAATATTTTTGCCTTTTCAAATCTTGAAAAAGCTAGGAAAAGGAAAAGCAAAATTGATTCCAACCAGCACATCCATTGCAGGATTTACTGGGGAAAGTCAACATGCCAGGGGAATTATCTCCATTAGATTGGCAGTAGGAGGAATAGAAACTGATACTGCTTTCTTTGTAGTTGACACGTATGCTAAATATAATACTTTATTGGGAAGAGATTGGATTCATGTTAATGAATGTATCCCTTCCTCTATGCATCAGGAATTAATGATTGTTAAGTATGACAAAGCAAAGAAGTGGGTGTTGAAGGAGTCAAAGCTGATCCACATCCATTTAGTGCCACAGCAAATTTTGCTGAAGCAGAAATGTACAAATCAGATATAGTTCCTTTGAGCGAATTACTGCAAGCAGCCACTTACCCAACCAACGAAATGGAATTGGGAGAATTGGCAGAGCTGAAATCAAAGCTGAAACAAACTGTTGATTATGAATCAGACACCCCAAAAGATGACGCTGCTTGGATGTAAATCCAAGGAAGAGGTAGAGGAAGAGGCCAACTCATTGGCTTTGGTGAGGTATGTTGCTTTGGGGATCGAACAGAAGATTCAAGAAGACAACATATGGGAAGATGTCATGCAAGAAAGTAAGCCTCGTGTGGAGGAAATCCAACTGACTTCTCAGGAACAGGTTGAATCACAAGACCTGTTGGAGGAAGTAAGGTTGGGGGATGAACAAAACCCCAATCCAGTGTTCATTAATAAACAGCTTGAACCAGGGTTGAAAGCTGGGTTAATAGCACTATTAAAAGCAAATAAGGATTGCTTTGCATGGAGTTACAAGGAACTACCTGGATTGGACAGGGAATTGGTGGAGCACAGGTTACCTATCAAGCCACAATTCAAACCTGTGAAACAACCAACTAGGAAGATGAGTCCAGAAACTATTGCAGGTGTCAAAAAGGAGATGCAGAGGCTTCTAGACGCAGGTTTCATTAGAATAGCCAGGTATGTCGAATGGCTATCTAATGTGGTTCCAGTTCCTAAAAAGAATGTAACTATCAAGATCTGTGTTGACTTTCGAAACCTAAATACTGCAACCCCTAAAGATGAATACCCAATACCTAATGTGGATACACTTGTAGACAGTTCAGCTGGGCACAAGGTATTGTCCATTTTGGATGGGCATTCAGGGTATAATCAAATTTGCATAGTAAGGGAAGATGTGCATAAAACAGCACTTACTTGCCCTGGTAATATTGATATTTTTGAATGGGTCAAAATGCCATTTGGATTAAAAAATGCTAGAGCCACTTACCAGAGGGCTATGAATGCCATTTTTCATAATTTGGTTGGAAGTTTTCTTGAGTGTTACATAGATGATATCATTGTAAAGTCAAATTCTGATGAGAATTATTTACAACACTTAGAGAAGGCATTTCAGTAAATGAAACATTATCAGTTGAAATTGAATCCAGAAAAGTGTGCTTTTGGAGTGTCAGCTGGAAAATTCCTAGGGTATTTAGTCCACAACAAAGGAATACAAGTTGACAAGAACAAAGCAAAGGTTATTATTGAAGCTAAGCCACCTTCTACAAAGAAGGAATTGCAAAGGTTTCTTGGTCAATTAAATTTACTTCGAAGGTTTATGTCTAATACTGCAGGAAAAACTAAAATCTTCTCTTCTTTGTTAAAACTGAAGGAAGGGGAAGAATTCAAGTGGTCCAGAGAGCATGATGAGGCCTTCAAAGCCATCAAGAGGTATCTAGCCAGCCCTCCTGTTTTGGCGCCTCCCATCAAAGGAAAGCCAGTAAAGTTGTACCTAACTGCAACACAGGACTCAATAGGAGTACTGTTGGCTCGAGACAATAAAGATGGCAAGGAAAGAGCAGTTTATTATCTTAGTAGGTTTTTAAGATCCTGTGAATGCAAGTATGCTGCAGTAGAGAAATTATGTTTAGCTTTATTTTATACTTCCAAGAAACTCAGGCATTATATGTTGCCTAGAGTAACTTATGTTATTTCTCAAACTGATGTAATTAAGCACATGCTTTCGAAGCCATTGCTTAGTGGGAAGATTGAGAAATGGATAGTATCTTTAATTGAGTTTTGTCTTGAATATGTACCTCAAAAATCAGTAAAAGGCCAGGCATTGGCCAACTTTTAGCTGATCATCCAAATGAGCTTGAGACACCAAGAGCATTAGAATCCACTGTGGTTGAGATTAAACCATGGAAGTTATGGTTCGATGGGTCAAGAACTGCTCAAATGGCTGGAGTAGGCATAGTTATGGAATCCCCCCAAAGGTTGAAAACCAAATATGGTTTTCGACTGAATGAGGGACAATGTTCTAATAATCAGGCAGAATATGAAGCACTGATCATAGAATTAGAAATTTTACTTAGCTTGAGAGTTAATGTTGCTGAAGTCTTTGGAGATTTTCAGTTAGTGGTAAATCAGCTGAATGGGCAATTTAAATGCACTAATCCAGCATTGATAATTTATTATTATCATGCTAAGAAGCTGATGGATCAATTCTTTATGCTTACTTTGACTTATATACCTAGATTCTTCAATGAAGAAGCTGATGAGATAGCTCAAAGGGCATCTGGTTTCAGAGTTTTGTCAGAAAATGAAAAGGAGTTTTGTCAATTAACTTTGAGAAAATCTTTGCCCATGTTGCAAAATAAAATAATTGGTTTCGAAGTGTTAGAAATCGATGTTCCTACTAGTCAAAATGTAGATTGGAGGCAAGCATTGATTGAATATTTAACCAAGCCAGACAGTGTTGCAGACAAGGCAATCATATTGAAAGCAATAAACTATATAATGTACAAAATGAGCTATTTAAGAGAGGGATGGATGGCCTTCTTTTGAAATGCTTAAGCAAGGTGAGTGCCTTTAAAGTAATGGCTGAAGTGCATGAGGGAATTTGTGGAGCACATCAAGCTGGCATAAAAATGAGATGGTTAATAAGGAGGTACGGTTATTATTGGCCTACCATTCTCAAAGATTGTATAGATTATGCAAAAGAGTGTCAAGCCTGTCAAAAAACAGGTTCACTCAAGCATTTTCCAGTCACAGATTTACAATATGTAATAAAGCCATGGCCTTTTAGGGGATGGGTTATGGATATGATTGGGATGATTTATCCTCCTTCATTGGAGAAGCATAAATTTTATCCTAGTAACTACTGATTATTTCACGAAATGGGTGGAAGCCCAAGTTTATCAGGAGGTCAAACAAACCCATGTCATTGATTTCATAAAAGGAATCATATACAGTTTCGAAGCCCTCAAACGATAACAGTGGATAATGGTTCCATATTTGAGGGCAAATTGGTAAAGGATTTTGCTAATAACCATAGAATTTCATTAATATATACCAGCACTTATTATACTCAGTCAAATGGTCAAGCAGAATCAACCAACAAGATCATCAAGAAGGGGATCCAAAGAATGGTGGATCAGAACCCAGAGGTTTGGCATGAGCTGTTACTTGACACTTTGTGGGCATATAGAAATACAAAGAGGACTAGTACGGGCACTACTCCATTTGCATTAACTTATGGATATGATGCTGTATTGCCTATGGAGATTACTGTGAGATCTCAAAGAGTAGTATGTCAAAATAATTTAGATACAGGATCTTATCATCAAGCCATGCACATGGAATTAGAAGATATTGATGAAGCTAGAATAAAAGTTTTAAATCAAATCATATTGCAAAAGGCAAGGGTAGCAAGGAGTTATAATAAGAGAGTTGTCCTTCGAAGCTTTGATGAAGGAGATCTTGTGTGGAAGGTTATTCTTCCTATCAGGGATAGGAGAATAAAAACAGACGGATTAGGGAAATGGGCGCCAACATGGGAGGGGCCTTTTCAAATCCATAAAGTGTTGAAAGTAGAAGCATATCATTTGAGAAATTTGGATGGATATGTTCATCGAAGGAAAATAAATGAAAGACATCTCAAAACTTATATTCCTTCTATATGGGAATCCTTTCATAAAAAGTAGCTTACGGAGGATGGTTTTTATTTATTTATTGAAATATATTGATGGTTGAGAAGTTGGGTTTTGGACTAAACCCAGAACAAATCATGAATTTGAGTTATTGGTTGCATAATGGCAGGATTTTGATTGGGTTGACATTTAAGAGTTTTCTTTGGAGTTCTTTATATGATCATGTTCAACCAAGTCGCCATAGTAGCGTTCGAAGCTATAAAAGAATCAAGGATTGCCAACCAAAGTTCCCATTATATTTATAATAAAAAAAAACATAAGAAAACCCAAATGGGTTTGAAACATATCCAAGTGGATCTAAACAAAAAAAGAGAGCTTGCTAAGACCACAAAAATAAACACTCTGGCTCAAAAACAAAAGTGAAGATCATTGCTGATCCTCACAGTCCCAAAGGAGAATCTTTAAGAAGATCCTCCCTCCGGAGGACTTTTTGCTTCATGAGCCGAGATAACGGTTGAAAGATCATCCCAGGTCCTAGCCAAGCAGAGACGTGAAGTTGTCTCCACGCACACCAACTGGCTTCGAAGCTAGTCGATCTCGCTTCGAAGGGCTTGGAGCTCCTTCTGAATCTCCCTCTTGAGCTCTGCGATTATATTGGCTAGGTTAGCCAACTCGCTTGCAAGGTTGACAGAAGAGATGGGTTGATCAATATCCATGGCTGGTTATTGGGCGTGAGGGAGAATGAGAGAGAGGATACAACCTCCTATTAACATATGGGTTTATTTATACTCAAACGCGTACAAAGAATCCCCTTCAGTGATTATAGGCATTGATGAGGGAAAATGCATAAAGCTCAGAAGACGAAGGGTCTAAGAGCGTTGGGCGCCATGCGTTCTGTTAATTAATGGTTTGCAACTCACAAGGAGACGGCTGAGAAGCCACTGGAAATAAATAAGTTGGATGAATTAATTTAGACCACATTTGGTTGGTCTTCGAAATATCAGCGTGCTTCTGAATGTTGTCAACATTGTTTGTTATTTATTCGAGAATTTTGAAGGAGAAGACCAATGAGAATAAGATAATGAAAAGAAGGCTTGTATAGGAAATTTTTATTTTCTATGTTCTTTGGTTTGCTTTATGCTCATTACATCCACGTTGATATTTAGCATCAAAAGAAGAAAGTTAGAACAATAAGGAAGTGCTAAATCACCAGTTCATTGGTCAAAGCCACTACGAAATGGCAGAAATGCTAATAAAAATTTTATTCATCAAATTTGCACAGAAGGTTACAGAAGATTACATTGAGAATCTAAGGATTCATTACATTGGCATAAAATGTTACATTGGGAAACCTATCTAAGGCCTAATAGTATCACAGGACTGGGTCTCTAGGGATCAACCAATTGAGATATAAAGACTTGAACCAAGCTTCATTGAGACTTGGTTCAAGCTCCCTACAAGCCATTGGTAGGGAGATAGAGCTCGAAGCTCCATTGGTAAGTAGATAGGCTTCGAAGACCATTGTCGTTTGATTCTTTGGTTTTCGAAGCAACAATCCGATACAGACACATCATGAGTGCTAATGTGTCTATATCTAGGGGCTTTAGGGTTTAAGGGAAATATCATGAGAGCTGATGCGGCTATGTTTTGAAGTTTTTCTTCAAAAACATTGGAGGAGGCTTCATGCTGGGTATTTCTTGAAACCCTAACTGAAGAATGTGGTTTGGAGGTTGCTGAAGGAACGAGAAGTTGGGGAAAAAGATGTTTGTGAGTTTTCTTTTCCCAGAGACCTCTATTTATATCAGTAAGTTTGGAAGTAGTCATTTATGACTCTTTAAGATACGGTAGGTGAAGAGTTGACACAGTAAGCTTTTTGAGCAAAGGAAAGTAGAAAACAGTGTTTGATTTAATTACAGGTGTACTTACCCAAAAGAATTGAATAATTAATGAAAGAATAAAATACAAGCTGTGTAAAGTTACAGAAAAGGACTTGTTACATTACAAATGGTAGTTAGTAGTTCTCGAAGAGAACTAGAGTTAGCGTCCAAAAGTGACGTATAGGCTGCTCTTCTCCTCTGTTCCTCTCGAAGGGAAGGGATAAGCTATGGGAGTATTGACTCATCCCTTAATACTTCGCCTTCAAGCTCTGGAAAGCCACTAGAAACTTCAGCTATCTCCTCCCTGACCTTCTTAATTTCTTCTTGTAACCGCTGCATCTTCTTGTCAAGCCCTGAAAGCTTATCTCTTCGAGCTTGATATAGAGATAGACGAGAGGCGGTCTCGAGTGCTTTGGCTTCCAATTTGTTGGCCTTCTCGATGGTTGTGCCAATGCTCTCGGACAAGAAGTGGTTATGGGCAGTCAATTCACTAAATTGCTTGAGGTGCTCTTGGAGGGTGGAATTGATTGACGAAGGAAGTCCTTGAGAGAGAGATAAGGCCTGATAACATACCTCGAAGTGATAAGTTAAACTATGTTCAATCAAAGTAGGAAGTCCTAACTGATTTAAAGTCCTCAGAAGACTTTTTAGTGTCAGAACTTCTTCCTTCAAAAAAACATATTTAATTCTAAAGGAAGGCAAGTTAGGAGGTATGGAGGGGCTTAGAAGTTGTTGAAGGCTTTCTAAGGGGTTCAAAGAGATAAGAGGAGTGAGATCAGCAATTTTGTTACAAAATTGTTCCAATTGACTCTTGAAGAGGGATATATCAAAAATCACTAGAGACAAGTCAATTGGAGAAGAGGAAGATGTACGCTTGTCTCCAGAAAAAAGGGCCATTTCTGTCGCCTGTATAGAGATCATAAGTTGAGGATAAGTAGAATATAAAAACAGGAAAGGAAATGTATGATTGGGTGTCAAGAGTACCTGATCTGAAGAAGAGGAAGTCAAGTTTGAGCCTTGATCCTCAACACTTCTGAGGAAATGGCTCTTCGAAGCTGAAGTGGGGTCTATCCTTAGAGGCCCCTCCCCTAAAACTGATAAGGGAATGGAGGGGAAGTCTCTCTTGAAAATTGGGAGTGGCCCCACAGTTTTCGAAGGAGCCAAATTGGCCATGACCTTTACAAAGGTCGGCTCAGTAAGGAATGACAGCAAAGTTTGAATGTCAACATCCTTTCCAGCAAAGTCTTTCTTTACGGAAAGAGATTGCACAGGAGATGCCTGTAAGAACAAAAGGCAAGTTAGAGTGAATCCTTTCACAATCCGAAGGGATGAGTATTCAGAAGGTACCTTGTAGGGGTCATCTTCTGACACTTATTGAGAAGGCTCTGTCACTTCTGGTTGAAGACAGGGAGTAAGAATTAGGTCCAATGCCTCAACAGGGGATGCCATTTGAGCCTACGAAGAGATCAACAATGAGTCACGAGCACAAGAGACACATGAATATGTATGCATAATCAGAGTATACATTGGCTTACCTCATCTGGGGAGGAAGGTTTCTTTGGGGATTGAGACCTCTTGGGATGGCTTCTTTTCCTTTCATAGGAAAGGGTCTCCTTAGCTGTTTTTGTTTCACCTGGTTCGAACTCATGAGTCAGTATTGCAATGGAGTTCTCTTACTCCTAAAGAGGTACTATCATGAATAAAGAAAGAATTTACCCCTAGAGATCAGGATCTCTGTGTCAGTCTCTGTTTCTTCATCACTAGAAGAAACCTGAGGACCACGCCTCCTGGTGGTCATGGTCCTCTTCGAAGCTGAAAGGAAGGGGATGAGGAGGTGACTCAGATAAATAATGTTAGAGATAAAGGATAATTAGAAGGAAAGAAACCAACCTGGAGGATCAACTGAGGACTCTAGATAGTACTTGGTTGGAATTACTTCTTTGGGCTGAGAAGCAACTCTTCTCTTCTTCGAAGCACCTTTTGAGGAAGAGGTAGTACCTGCAGTGTTGGATGTAATTAGATTTGGTTTTAACAAAAGGGAAGTTATGTTCAGAGACAAATACATCTTTTTTGTGTAACTCTCGAGGATTGCCTTCTTGGTGGAGAAGGAGGGATGACCATTGCAATGGGGGAAGTTTCAACTGGAGTCAATCCTTGTTCAACTTCACCTCCAGCAATGTCTTCGATCCCTCCAGCCAGTCCAAATTCATTGTCTGAGGAAAAGGAGGACGAATCATTTTGTCCCCTATGCCCAAACTCAGACTTCTCAAATTCAATGTGGTCCAGAAACCTTTTATAAGGACCACACCCTATGAGGAAGGAGCAATTGGAATGCCACCAATTGTCAAATGCAGGGGTGGTGCGCACTTCAGGTTCCCTGAACTCCTGAATAACTGTCTTCCTCAATGCATGTCTGGCTTGGGCGAACCCCGTCAGGAAATGCTCGGTCGAAATGGGTGATCGTTCAGACATACAAACATTGGCAGAGCCACAGTATGGGGTGGGTATGCCTTGAACAAAATTCAGCTGCCTAGCAAATTGTGCAGGGCAATATACCTCTACATGTGCTATGGATTTGGAGGGGTCCGACAAGGATATGAAGATCTCTCTGCCCGTGAGAATGTTGCTCCATGCTTGGAGGGCTCGAGAGGACTTTCCTTGTCTATCCGCCAGAATGTCAAACAGCCATGCTGGCCCGACAGGAGTGGGGAATGGATTGGGCCATTCCCTGTCTGAGGCAAGTCCAGCAAGGAAGCACAGGTAGTACACCAAGGTCTGAGTTGCACTGTTCTCTGGGTGAACATAGTTGTCCCCATGGACATTGGGCGTCTCGATGGTGCTAGCAGATGATGTGGGTGCTTTGAAGGGACCCAACTCAGGGAAGTACGCATGGAGCCACAGTTGGATAAACCATTGGGGTCCTCCCTGCAAGTGGTTCAAACCCTTTTGGTAGAAGTCGGACCCAACCTTGTATACGTGGCTAAGGAAGTAGGAGGCGAAATCGAACTCTTCACCTCTGGAGAGCGCCAGTGCCAACGGGACGAACTCACTCATTACCCTTTTTCCAGAATGGTAGAGGATATGCTTGCAAAGGGTGTAGAGGATGTAAGCAAAGAATTCAGTCTCGGACACCTCCCCTGTCAATCTTCTTTCCCTGTTGTAGAAATGGGAAAAAGCTCCGTTTGTGGTAGTCAAACGAGCGAAGCCCTCGGGAGGAATGTACTCTTTGGTAGGGTCGAATTGGGGGCCATACGGAATGAGCCCTAGCATTTGGGTAACATCTAAAACTGTGGGTGCCAACATGTCACAGTTAAAGCGGAAGAAATTGAAGGATGGGTCCCAAAAGGCCAAGGCGGCCTGAATCAAAGAAGGATTTTGTGGGACCCCCCTTCGAAGGAAGGTAATAATATTTTTTAAACCCACATTCTCTAAATCACTCGATTTCGCAGCCAACATGCGAGTGGTCCATATCTTCCAATCCTTATCTAACGTGGGCCAACAGGGGAAGGATTTCCTTGTAAAGTTTTGCCAGTCGAGGTTTGAACAGACTCGAATAGCGGCATCTCCCAATCGAGGATAGTAAAGGGAGAAGGAAGCAGGGATTTCCCCTATGAGTTAAGGGCCCAAAATGAAAGTACCTTCTTCTCTAGGGTTTGGGATAAAGACTCTGGCGTCGAGGTAGGACTCTTCAGTCGGTCCCTGGGCTTTTCTTGACACGAACCGTCTCAATGCCAGAGAAGAAATGGGGTGTTCTGTGGCTGGGTTGTTAGAAGAAGCCATTGATTCAAGTCAGAGTTTAGCGTTTTCTGAAAGAGAGAAGAAAGGGTTCTTTTCTTGAGAGGTTTGGAGAAGACTTGAATGCATAGAGCGTAAGGGGTGGTTTTGAATCATTTCCGCTTTTATACTTCTGCAGGTGGGCCAGGCCTGTAGTGGGCCCACATTTTTGGGGTCCGCTAGAGTTTCTTCATTAGCTATAGAGGAAATTGGGGTTGTTGGAGTTATTATTATTTTAACAATAATCCCAAGTCCAGTGTATTGTTAACAGAAGAAATTTCATTAAACAAAACTAATGGATAACAGAAATGGAATTTGCGTATTTACAAAAAAAGCAAAACACGGGAAATGCTAGTTCCTAAAAAAAGAAGAGTACAAATTAGGCCTTCGAAGGGCCTGAGTGCTGAGGAGTTGCTTTCTTGTTCTCAAAGTAATGAGGAAAGGACCAAGTAACAAGGTTATGAAACTTGTTCCCAGCAAATTGGAGGAATTTCAACTCCATTTTCCTCATATCTTCTTTGACATCCGATTCCAATTTTTTCTCCAGCAGAGGCCTAAATCGAAGCACCAAAGCTTTGGCCTTCCTTCGAAGTTGAGCCTCCTTTGTTGGACGCTTCACCTGTTGCCTTTTGAAGCGCCTTCGAAGCTTCTTATCAGCATGGCCAGGCACCACTTTGAAGGACTCAGTGGTGAAGCTTTGGATTTGATCATGCAGCTTTTCAATCCTTTCTTTAACAATAGCATAATCTTGAAGGATTTGATCGAAGCAATACGCAACAGTATTGGCTTCGAGCCATGATTTGATTACTGGAAGAAAATCCAGGAAGCAGTGAATCTGATAAGAAACTGCGGAAGGAATGGAACATAGCACCAGTGTTTCACAAGCCCATTTGAAATTGGTTAGTGAGACTTGTTCTTCCAGGATGTGAATATCCAGGAAGGAGAAAATTGCAAGAAGCTGCAGAGCTTTGCTCTTGTCAGCAGGGTAGATGGAATAACCGTATTGCCATTGGAAATGAGGGGTGTTGATGGCAAGGTTATTCACCTCATCAAACCAATCAGGCTCTTCAGGAAGGGGAACCAGCTTATTGGTCTCTTCGAAGTCAGCTGGGAAATGTGGGGTTTGCACCTCTGTAAGCCAGAGGGATTTTTAGGCTTGGGCCATACGCTTAAAGTCGTAGTAGGGGGCAGGCCCAAGATAGTTTTCCTCCTGCTTTAGGAAAGGCGAAAATTTGAGAGAGGAGTAGATTGATTCAAGCATGCCCATGTGAACGGTGTCATTGCCGCTCAAAGGCAAGAATTGGCTCGCAAACAGGGTTCGAAAGTGATGAAATTTATTGGGTGTGGGGTCAGGTTGGTCGAACTTGACCAGGATGGTACTAGTGTTGGTATTAGCGGAGTTTTCCCCCCATGAGCCCCAGTTGGACCCATCAAACGAATTCGAACGGGTCAAAGAGAAATCCCAACCCGTGGGAGATGGGTTGGGAGTATGGAATGTTCGATCAGAAATAATCTTGCCTGCCAACATTCGAGGAGAATTTGGAGGAGACATTTGGGGAGAGTGAGATTGATGATCGAGGTTATCTAGGATAAGATTGATTTTTGGAAGAGAGTCCATAAATGTAAGATTTCTCAGCAGGGAAAACTCGAATTCGAAGAGGTTTATGAGGGTTAATATGATTCGTTAAACCCTATCATTAACTGCCATTTATAGAAAAATTATTGTAGCTATCTTTGGGAAGCTCAATAGACGTGCATGGGAATGAAATCCTATCATGCTTCGTGCATCCGAATTTGAAGGGACATGGGCAGAGAACGTGTGTCATTAACATTTATTTAGCATAAATAAAATGTTAATGCGGGGGGTGTGTTTACATCCTAAAAAGTGCCACCCAATGATAAAATTACACGTGGCACCGAATGATACGGTGGCCATACGAAACATGTCCCAATTGAGTACCAATTACAGAGGATTACGGGAATTAAGGAAGACGCTGTTTTAATGACAAACTGTGTCGTTTTGGTTTGAACCGATGTCGTTTGGGTAACAATTAAATGATGGTTTGGAAAGTTATTGGATTTAACCGTTGATTTAAGCATTATGATCATCGAACGGTATCCTCACTGCCTTAGTTTATAACTAAAATTGGATGCAGTTGCAGGGAATCATTTGGAAAGCCAGACGTATTGCATTAATTCACGTTGCTTGAAAATAGGAACCACGATCTAGGAAGTGGCCATGAACACCATGATCGAAGCATGCAGGGGAAGAAAGAATTCTGGAAATATCAATGTAACCGTTCGAAGACCCCTCTCAACCGTTTTATGTGGCCAACGTGGGCATCAATCGAAGACGTGGAGATCGAAGGTAGGCTCAGTGTCTATAAATAGAAGAGTGAAACAAAGAGAGAAGCCCTCACAAAAATTCATATCATCTGACAACTCATACAAAATGATTGCTTAGAGATCTATCTTAGATTAGTTTTTTAGTTTAGAATAGGATCTTTTTGTAAGTTGAAGGCTTATTTGCATGTAAGACTACTTTTGATTAAATTCAAATTCTCTTATTTTCTTGTAAGTTTTTTCTTATCAAAGAATAGTCGTTTGTAAGTCCACTTTTGATTAAATTCAGTGTGCTTATATTTCTGCATTATTATTGAAAGAGTCTTAAGAGTGTTTGTATACAAATTTACTTTTAATTAAATTCAGGTTTGTTTGTGTTCAATTATCTTTTCTGATTCGAAGTGCGTCAATCTTTTATTTGGTTGATACCTTAAGGAAAAATCCTCTTAGTTGAGGTAATCGAACGGATAACACAATTGCCTGATTTAAATTAGTTGTTTCAAATCAATTTGAAAAGAGTAATTTCTTCTGTGAAGTTATTTCTTTTCTGGCATGCCCGCACACAATCATTTGCCATTTGATTGAGCTAATTCAGCCCAAATAATTTTTGGCACGCCCGGTGGGACTCGAAGGTGTCAAAATGCCAAGGTTTCGAAAACAAATAAGAACACCCATTGCTGATCTAGCGCCTGAAGAACAGGCTGTGCCAGAACAGGCAGTAGAACTAGGAACGCCAATAAATCATGTTTTTCCTCAATTGGTTTTAGAACTCGAAGAGCCTCTTTATGAAGAGCCCTCTTACGAAGCACCTCCTAAGGAAGTGCCTCCAAACTTCCAAAGAGGATAAGCCAGTGGCAAAGACCCGGATAGAGAGGAAATGTTTAGAGAAATGATGATAGCTTTTCGAGAGATGGCTCAAACCCAAAGAGCCATGATCAAAAGCATAAGAAGTAGGTTGCCCAACTTAGAGGCAGCAAGTAATAGTTCAGGGGATATTGGGCTAAATAATTATGCCAACTCGAGCACTCACCAAAGTCCCTTCGAAGGAAGGCTTGGGGAGGATGTTGGTAAAAGTAGGATGAAGTCTAGAACAGGTAAGGAAAAGATGTATCCAGACGAAATACCACAATCTTGGTATAAACCTGTGAAACCTACAAAACCTGTTTTGGAAATTCCAAGGCAGTCTCATGGTGTTACCATTGGGGTTCAACGAAACACTAGGGAAAGGCAGAGTGTGAATCCTCTCTTCAAACCCACACTTGGGGAATGAGAGGATGACACAGAACCAGAATTGGTTTATAAGCCCGAGAAAAGGGGTGAAAACCCACAACACCCTAGGCAAAATGCCCCAACCACCAAAAATCCCTTCACAACAGCTTATGGAAGTCATAAGTCTGTTCGAACTAATGATGCATTTGATAGAATGCAACAACCACCGTATGGGAAGTTTCGTAGAGAGAAACAAGGGGATTTAAACATGACAAGGGGAGTTTATGAGGATGGTATCATAGGGCCAGAACCTCCCATAGAAAACCAGGAGCAAAACTTCCTCATAGGCAACACAATACTAAGAGACCAAGTCATGGGTCTCATACAAGAGGTTTGTGGACCTCGAACTCGGGAGGTACAATCTCAAATTTATAGAAAACCATATCCAGAATGGGTAGACACTACGTTCCAAATCCTTAGAGAGTTTAAAATCCCAAATTTTACTTTGTTCTATTGGGCTGTGAGACAGTCTTCTATAGAGCATATAGCAAGGTTTTCAGCCCAATATAAGAATTTGGCTCAAAATGGCTTCATGAAGTTGAAGCTATTCCCAAATTCTTTGTCTGGGCCAGCTTTTGCATGGTACACTAACTTACCACCAGAGTCAATAACTGATTGGTTTCAAATGGAAGAAGCATTCGATGGATAGTTCTTTAATGCTGAGCCTGAAGTCTCTATGGCAGACTTGGCTAGGCTGAAGCAGAAACTAGATGAGAAAGTAACAGATTTCATATCTAGGTTCAAAAGAGCAAAAACCAAATGCAAACTTCGTCTGCCAGAGGCAAAATTTGTGAGATTAGCACAAGATGGTTTGGAAAGAGAGCTTCAAAAGAGGTTTGATTCTACAGAGTTTAGGGACTTTGTAGATCTAACCTATAAAGTGGCTAGATATGAATCACTGCTAGAGGAAGATATGGACAGGCATAATTCCTCTTACCCAACATACTATAGGGACCCCAATTATG
>BPLS01014848.1:0-14891 GCA_019656275.1 Rhododendron kiyosumense | reverse complement strand
CTCGACGAACAACTCTCCCGAATTCCGAGTGCACATCCGGAGAGAGAAAGAGAGAGAGAGCGAGAGAGAGAGAGAGAAATGGGGATTGTATTCTTTTGTTTTTTAGTAATTTTAAAATTACAAATGTCGCTTGCATACGCATCATAGTGTAATAAGGGGGTTTGAAAATGATTTAATTTATGTTGCCTTCTAAATAGAGTAACCGAACCCCAGTACCCTACTGACTCGTATAGTCGTATGAATGAATATGACAGTAACGCCCTTTTGCAAACCGAAGTGGGTGCAGGTTTAGCTATTTTATTATTTGGCTCAACTCTCAATTCTTGTAATTTTAACTTATTAGTGCCGTGGGGAGAGGGGCCCCTTACGTATTGCTACTTTGACTAATAGGCCACACGCGGCTGGCTTACATTACTAAATAGAACGTTAGTTAATTACTTCAATATTTTACCCGTTTGATGCACGGAATGTTGACATACATCTTCATAGGCTACGTTATTTGTTGATAAAGTTATTCGGTTATGTTGTCTTACTACATGATGATTTCATGCTTCGAAGTAAATTGGATCTTTTTGTTTATATTTAAGTGTACATTACTAATTTAAAAAATTAAAAATATACAACGATAGTCGATACTTGTTGAAAATTCTTAGATAAGATGACGGTGAAACAAATTATCATAAAACATCTAATCCTAATGAATTCTCTAAATAGCCTAGGTAGGCTAGCTAAACCAAGTATAACAAACAAAAACGAGAATCCAAAGCAACGGAATCGGATCATCGTACCTACTATATTTTCTTTCTTTTAGATGGAGGATGGAAATGATCTTTGCCCACCCAACTTCACATACCCAACTGATGATTACAAGGAAATCATTTCACAACAATCCCAGCAGTGTTACAAATTACTACTAGTAAATAACAGCAGGACAAAAATTTCCTTTTATTATCAACAGCCGGAGTAATAGAGGGAAGAATTCCAATTTCTGGCAGGCCATTTTTGCCATTGATTTCCAATTGAAACCCTTGGTGGGAGAGGCTGGAGGGTAATGGACGGGGGCATTCCCGTCTTTTCACGTGTTTCTTGGTGGGACCTTGCCACTGTTTGACCATTTACCAATTTACTAAAATGGGTTTTCGGGCTTTATGACTATTCCGTTTGTGTCCCAAAAGTTTTGCCTTGTTTTTGTCCTTTAGTGTTTGGCATTCTAATTTTGAGTAGGGGTTTTTTAGTCTTTTCGTCTCAAGCCTGCAGGAGACAGCTGGGTACTTCTCCTCCTCTCGCGTTACTTTCAGAGAGACAGAAACAGAGAGAGAGAGAGAGAGAAGGGGAGGATAGAGGAGGAGGTCGGCGGGGGGGGGGGGGAGAGGGGGAACAGCCGGTGGTGGGGAACACAACGACAGCGACTTCTCCATCGTCCATTTCTCTTTCTCTCTTTCTTTGTGTGGCGAAATCTATCTCCATCTGAAACCGCCTGATCTCCACCGACTTCCTCATTACAAAAGCTTCACCACGCCATGGCTGCCCATCCTTCTCGATCGGTTCGCCATGGTTGTCGTTTTCTTTGACGGTTTGTTCGTCTTTTCATCACGTCGCAGAGAATGGAACACGCTTCTTGTGCTCCTTCACGTCTCTCTCTCTCTCTCTCTCTCTCTGCAGAGCCTTTTCCTCTTCTCTCCTCTACTCACACACAGAGTCCTCTTTTTGGGCCGCGATTTAAGGTACGATTACTCGTGTTTTTCAATTTCTAGGGTTTTTATGATTTGTGCAATTTTCCTAGGGTTTGGATTTAGGTTTGGGTATTGTGCGAATTTCTGTATGATTTGTGCGATTTCTGGGGCTTATGTTTTGATCTGTTTCAATTTCGATTTTTAGGCTTTGTAACAGTCGATTTGTTTGATCGGCGCTAACTCCGACGAGTGTAGATCGGCGCTGACTCCGACGACTACAGACCAGTGCCGACTCCGACGAGTATAGTTCGTCCTTCTCCAGCGAGTTTGCTTCAACTTCCTGGTAGATTTTCCGGTGGGTTAATTGAATTTTTAGTGGTTTATATACACACACACACATGTATGTATGAATGTATGTATGTATATGCGTATGAATTTGTGGGTTTCAATTTATGCTTGGCAGATATGAATTTCAATTTCTAAGTTTGCAGATATGAATTTCTGTGTTTCAATTTCGGTTGGATTTCAATTTCTCTCTTTGTATTTGAGGTTTGTGGCTTTTTTCGGAGTAACTAGGCTAAAGTTTCAAGCTACAATAGTCTCATTGCAGATTGAAACTAAGATACCAATTGATGCTTTTTTCCATCATCCCTTTGGCCCTAATTAGCAGGCCAAATTTACAGCTCATTGGTTCACTCAAATCAGAAAACAAACGTGTTGATCATGTTGCTCAATGTTATCCAACACCTTTCATAAAAGAAGCTGTTGGATGATCAACAACAGGCGTAGCAACTTCTTCAACCATCCTCTGTCTCCCCTAAATGCCCAAATGCTTGAGTCTGATTCATTTGTGCCCTCTTTTCCTGTGATTTGTGCATAAGTTGAACTATATGGTTCATTTTGGGAATAAATGTTTGAATCTTTCCACTCTCACACTGTCACACAGGCACACACTCATACTTGCACAGAAAAAGACAGAGATAAGGTACTATTCAAACTTTGTTTTGTTGTGGGCATTAGCGAAGGAGGAAGGGGTCAAAAGGAATGGAGACTATGTAATGGCGGAATAGGAGTATAATAGAATTGCAAAACTGTGCATAGTTTTTATTTTCTTCTTATAACCAAGTGTCTAGGCCATCTACCTCGACTAATTCTGAAGCCCTAAAGTTAATGCATAGATGCTTACTTCAATTATTAGATACGCCGATCACTTTTTTGCTTTTAGATTCAAGTGATTGAATTCCTGAACATAATTTAGAGGTCTGACTTTGTTATAACCGTGAACTTGTATTGCCATTCTGTTTTTTATTCCAAGCTCTCAAGTAAAGGGTATTTCCTTTTGCCTCCCACTATGATAAAGGGGAGTAGAGAGGAGAACCTTAATCAATGAGGCCATGAGGGCATATGTAGCCTGGTCTTCTATGATGCCAAGCTTGAGTCCCAAGCTCACCACAGTTTGGCTTTTCTAACCTTTTTTATAGCATAAGAGCAACTCTGGTGGTTGGAGGCATGGAGCCAATTTTTGGAAGCCAAATTTCACTTTTGGCTAGCTACAATGTGATTTTGCCAAATTTTGACAAAACTGCTCCAATGAACATTATATGTTTCAATTTGCCTTTGTGAATCAGGTTAGTGTAATGTCAAACGTTCTTCTGATATTCGTTTATTCTTTTGGTTGTAAAAACATTGTGCAAGATATTTAAAAAGTTGTCTCTTCTTTTAATGTAGGCATTTACCAAGCATTTTGAAGGATTGATGTCAAATAGAGATGTTGTTGACATATATTTTTACATGCGGCAAAGAGAATGGATTGTTCCTGTTATTGATGATCAATTTCATGTTGCTCTTCTTGATCAGTTCGTGAAATCCCTGTGTTTGGCTACATTGGATTTAGTTTTTGTTAGTGTTGTGAAACCAGGTCTTCTAAGGGTTGTTGTTTCTGGTAGAGTTGGAGCAGAGAGGATTTATAAGCGCTTGTAATGTGTTAACAAATAATTTGTATAATGGGATTGTTCTCAACAGTATCTATTTTCCAAGTGTAGAAACAACCAGTGTACAAATAGGTGCTATGCTACTTCTGTTAATTACTAATGCGCTAGCTGTGCTCGGATTGTACAAGTTTGCTTATGTACAAAGTAGTAGTTGTATTGACCTTCAAAAATATGGAACCAATGCATGGAGCATGCTCCCATTTTAAAGCAAAGATACACAGCCATCCTTTTTAATCTTTTATTTTTCGTTGCATTTGTCAAATTCTCTACTCCCAGCTACTGTAACTGGGATCATGTTTCTTAAACTTCAGTGATTCAATTTGAATTATGTAATTGATCACTTGTTTCTAGAGGTAATAATAGTAGGTAATAATAGTGCTATGCTTCTTTAGGTTCCTTTCCTTTGATTACAAATTCCTTGGTTTGAAAATTTAATGAACAATTCTTAGATTAGTTTCCCATAATTTCAGTTAGCCCTAGAAAAACAAACCGAGCATTCCCTCAGCAAAAAACTAATCAACTAAAAATCTCCAAATATGAGTTTCTATGTTCTTATGACTATACTATTTGAATATAAATGATCTTTTCTCTTCTCTATCAACGACCAAAAATAACCTCCAATTAAATAGAATAAAAACAAATATTTTAAAAATACCTGCTTCAAAATTCACTACTTTTGCTCCATATGCATATACAATATATGGCAATATTCACAAAAAAGTCGTTTCTTCTTATTGGCATCAAATTAATAACCTTATACACTATAACTAAATTTATTATGCAACTAAAATCACAACACAACCAATTTTAAAATTTAACCTAAAACTTAACTTAATTTTGAAAACTGTGTTTTTATTTGAATTCTTCACAAATTTGTTAATTTTGCACCAAACGCCTTAGGGTTATAGCTTTGTCTAGAGAAGATGAATCAAAAAAGTGAATTTTAAAAAATCTTGCGCACAAACTGGAATAAATACACAATTATGCTGCAATTACATTGATTTATAAATTAGTATTTATGCAAAGAATCTGCAACCAAGTATTACAAATTCAAAAAAACCACATAACTAAAGCCACTTTCTCAAAACCAAACCCGTTCAGCTAAATAAGTTAACTAGCTTATTTTTTTATCCTTATTCAAATTTTTTTGGTATTTGTTAGTTTTTCGTCAATTTTCTGAAAATTATTGCATCGTCATGATGAGAGAAATTTAAAAAGTAAAAAGTTACGATCAAAATCTAATTTTTTTAATAAAGACAAAAATAAACCAATAGCCCAATTTTTTTGCCTTTATTAAAAAATTAGATTTCGATCATAATTTTTAACTTTTTAAATTTTTCTTGCCATGACGATGCAATAATCTTCAAAAAAAAAACTAACAAATACAAAAAAAAATTAAATAAGAACCACAAAAAAGAAAAGAAAAGAAAGGCCAGCTAAGTGGTTTAAACTTTAAAGACTATTGCCTTTCAGATTGCCTTTTCCGAAGAAATCCCATCAGTAAGGTTTTGCATTTATTACACACTGTCCAAAGTCAAAGAAAAGGAATGTTGATTCGGTGCTTTCAGATCTATTATCACTACACTGCAACCCTTTTGTGCTTCAAACAAAACAAACTTCTCTCTCTTCCATTCTACTTCCTCATCTTCCAGGAGAAGTGCAAAGTTCTGGCGTCTCATAACAAAAGCTGAACCATCTCTCCACAACTCTACGAAATTCCACAAGGCTACAAGAAACTGTAGTAAGTCATTTGTTACAGTGTAATATATACATGCCGATGAACTCATTATTGACATGTATATATTCTGTTCGTTCATGCAGGATTAGTTCAAACCAAGCAATATAGATACCATACTTAAATAATTAGCACTTATCTTGTAATTTAGCATACAAGCAGCAAAACATATATACATATTACATAATATCTGTATGCTCTTATTTTAATACCCATGTTAATTCTCATGCTATTGTTAATCTATACGATCTGATTGACAAAGCTATAGACGTTACACTATGTGCGCGAAAGAAACGGAAGCCTCCGGTTCCAGCCCCAAGCGATCACAGGAATCAACAGATAGGAAAAACGAACAGCAAAGATTACAAAGAGCTAAAAAGCCAGCAAGGGAAAAACAAGAATTGAGTGCGCGAAAAAAGTTCCAAAGGTTGGAACGGAAAATAGCAGAATGTGAACTAACTACAATTCCTATACAATATGACAATGAAGTAAATAAGTTCTGTACAAGGGTTGAAACAGATTTGATTATGGATACTTCAAATACTGTCCATTTCGTACCAGGAACAACAGCAGTATCAGAAGTCGGTATGTAATAATCCATATTTACCATTAAATCAAAGTAGAGGTTCTATGAAATTCTGATAGTATCATCTTTACCTAATGTTGTACGATATATGCTTTGTTTCTAGGAGCAAGCTCAGCTCCGTCATCTTCTATTCAAGATCAAGAATGTATGGTATTTGTCAATTCCTGTAAAAATTCTAACTTAATAACCCTTCCACACACTAATACTCCTATTTTTTTTCCTGATTGCCATAGGTTTGCTCTATGATGTTTCCATAGGTATGTTTTGAATGTTCCGCAAAAATTCAATAGGTTAATACCTCGTCGTATTAAACTTTAAATATTTTAGTAACACCTTTGTTTACCAAAAACACAGGATATATGCCAATCATCAGAACAACTGTTACAAACCTAAAGTACCCGGCCATACCCACAGAACCATATGTTTTACCTGATGTTCAATCATGCGATAAGTGCGGAGCTAAGAGATTCCCATTCGAAACTCCGACTTTCTGCTGCTCAAAAGGTGAGGTGATGCTCTATCCTATCACCGTATCAGAGAACTTGGTACAACTATACACTGGATCAGCAACAACAACAGCTCACTTCATGCAATACATTCGAGCATACAACAATGCATTCGCATTTACTTCCTGCGGTGTTAATCTGGACCCTGCATGCACAACGGAACATAAAGGAATCTACACCTTCCGAGCCCAAGGACAAATGTACCATGAAATCAGGGGCTTAAACCCTACAGATGGTCATCCAGCTTTTCTCCAATTATATTTTTATGACACAGCCAAGGAAGTCGAACACAGGCAAGATGAAAAATCAAAATTGAGGCCAACCATAATTTCTGATCTCATTGAAATACTCAAACCAAATCCATATTCTCAGTTTTTTCGAAACCTAACTGAAGTGCCAAACCTACAAGAGTATCAAATAAGGCTTAAAGCTGATCCAAATATGGACAACCATAATGCTGCTCCACCAACAGTGTCCCAGGTTGCTGCAATATGGATTGAAGACAGCGATGCAGAAGAACTACGTGAACGTGATATTATTGTTCAGCAACAAGACGGTCATAGCCAAAACGTGCGTTATTATTATGGTTGCTATGATCCATTACAATATCCATTGCTATTTCCATTAGGCGAACCAGGCTGGCATAGAGGTATAAAAAGGAGGAAAGGCAACCATGGGAATAAATACTGTTTGGGCCAAGGAAAAGTTATACCAGCTCATGCACCAAATGCAACACAATTACTTAACACTGAGGAAACAGGTACTAGAACTTATACCATGCTCATCAATTTATGCAATTAAGTTTTTGTGCAATAAATTAAAACAAATGATTATGTGTTTGCAGTGTATGAAGAAGATGCAAAGAATACAAACACTGTTTCAGCCAGAGAATACTACGCTTACCGACTACAAATACGAGCATCTGTCAACTCTATACTGCTGCAAACAGGACGTCTCCTGCAACAATATGTAGTGGATATGTATGTCAAAATTGAAACCTCAAGATTAGACTACTTCAGAAACCACCAAAGAGAAATCAGAGCTGACTTGTATCAGGGAATTGTAGACACTGTCAACAAAGGGGAGACTCAAGCATCTAACATTGGCACAAGAATCATTTTACCAGGATCTTTTCTTGGAGGTCCACGAGATATGAGAAAGCGATATTTGGATGCCATGGCTCTCGTCGGAAAATATGGAAAACCAGACCTATTTTTAACAATGACATGCAATCCAAATTGGAAAGAAATTAAGCAAGAGCTTAAAAAAGGAGAAGAAGCTCAAAATCGACCAGATTTGCTCACCAGAATATTCAGAAGCAAATTTCAAGAACTACGGAAAGATGTCATTAAGAAAGAGCTGTTTGGGCCCGTTGCTGCTTACACCTTTGTTATAGAGTTCCAAAAAAGAGGGCTTCCTCATGTTCACATGCTCCTCATCCTTAAAAATAAGTACAAACTTGTTTCCACAGAGCAATTTGACGGCATCATCTCAGCAGAATTACCGGACAAAGAAGCATATCCCCACCTGCATGCAATGGTTGCAAAGCATATGATGCATGGACCTTGTGGAACACTGAACAAAACGAATGTGTGTATGCAAAAAGGATCTTGCAAAAATCAATATCCAAAGAAATATTGTGCAGAAACAATGGTAACAGCTGATGGATATCCATTGTATAGAAGACGACCAATCAATGACGAAGTTATGGTCAAAGGGAAGATGCTAAATAATACATGGGTGGTTCCACATAATCCCTACTTAGTTGCTAAGTATGATTGTCACATAAATGTGGAAGTTTGCTCCACAATCAAAGCTATCAAGTATTTGTACAAATACATGTACAAAGGCCATGATAGAATTATTTACCGCATTGTCAACTCAAAAGACAATGAAGATATTGACGAGATTCACCAATTCCAATCTGCAAGATGGGTATCTCCACCAGAAGCTGCATGGAGAATATACAAATTCCCATTACATGAAATGCATCCAGCCGTTATAACATTGCAGTTGCACCTTGATGGTTGCCAAACGGTGAATTTTAAGGACAATACAAATATCAACAACATTGCTGACAGCGCATTCTTGTCAAGGACAATGCTCACTCAATTCTTCTGGATGAACAAACATAACGATAGTGCAAAAGAGAAGACATTATTGTACAAGGATTTCCCATCATCATTTGTGTGGGATACACAGTCAAGAATATGGACGGAAAGGAAAACACGAAATGTCATTGGGCGAATTGCAACATCCAACCCAAATCAAAATGAGCGATACTATCTACGATTATTACTAGGTCATGTTCCTGGCCCAAAATCATATGAGCATTTACGCACAGTCAATGGAATTCAACATACTACAAACAGACAAGCTTGCATTGCATTGGGATTATTACAGGATGATAAGAGTAATGAAAAGTGTATGGAAGAGGCAGCTGGATATCAAATGCCCACATCATTGAGGCAGTTATTCTGCACTCTTCTAACACAATGCAGCCCAACAAATCCTACAGAATTGTTTCTCAAGTTTGAAGAAGAAATGGCAGAAGATTATATCCACTTCCAAAAAATGACAATGGTAAATGCTCGTCAACAATTGCTTATGGCCTTGAATCTAGAGCTAGAATCCCTGGGCAAGAGTCTAAAACATTATCAATTGGATGAACTCATTACATTAACTCCGCCACAAAATCCATTATGCAAAGAAATATTGGATGAAATGGAACTTCACATATCTGAAGTAGACCTAGCAAGTGCAACTTTGCTAAATGAAGAACAGAAAATTGCCTACGAAGAAATACTAGACGCTGTATTCAAAGTAAAAAACAAATCATTCTTCATAGATGGACCGGGAGGAACAGGCAAAACATATTTATACAAGGCTTTGTTGGCAGCAGTCAGATCACAAGGCAAAATTGCATTGGCAACAGCCACGTCCGGAGTAGCAGCATCAATATTGCCAAATGGGAGAACTGCACACTCACGGTTCAAAATACCAATAGGCGATGGCAAATTAGCTTGTAATGTTACTAAACAATCAGGTCTTGCAGAGCTATTCAAAAGTACGTCGCTTATCATATGGGATGAAGCAACAATGGCAAAGAAACAAACAATTGAAGCCCTTGACACAATGCTTCAGGATATAACCAATAATCGTAACCTTTTCGGAGCAAAGGTTGTTGTGCTAGGAGGAGATTTCCGACAAGTACTGCCAGTAATTCCAAAAGGAACAAGGGAAGACTGTATGAATGCAAGTTTAATCAGGTCATACATATGGCAACATCTACAGAAATACAGACTCAAGACGAACATGCGAGCTCAATATGATCCTTCCTTCAGCGATTATTTACTACGAGTAGGAAATGGCATAGAACCAACCAATGCAAAAAACCAAATAAAAATACCAGACTCCTTGATCCTTCCCCCATCACTAACCATTCAACCTCTAGATCAACTCATAGATTTTGTGTTCCCAAATATCCATGCCTATGCTTCAGATCCATTATCCATGACAGATTCAGCAATATTAACCCCAAAAAATCTAGCTGTGGATGAAATCAATGATGCGCTAATTTCAAGATTCCAAGGAAAAGAAAAAACATACCTGAGCTTCGATGAAACTGAAGATAAAAGCCAAGAAGGATTGTACATTGATTTCCTCAATTCTGTAACACCAATAGGCATGCCACCACATAGATTGTTCCTCAAGGAAAACTGTCCAATTCTAATGCTTCGAAATATAAATCCTTCAAAAGGCCTATGTAATGGCACAAGATTAATTTGCCGACACTTTACACCGAACATGATTGTCGCCGAAATTTCTGTTGGAGAAAAAAAAGGGACCTCAGTTTTCATACCAAGAATACCATTGCAACCAAATGATCCTCATTTATACCCAGTTCAATTTACAAGAAAGCAATTCCCTATAAGGCTATGCTTTGCAATGACAATAAATAAAGCTCAGGGCCAAACTCTAAATCGAGTTGCTGTATACTTACCTCAACCTGTCTTCTCACATGGACAGCTCTATGTCGCACTATCAAGGGCAACAACAGCTACCAAAGTAAAGGTCCACCTTCAGCAATCAGAGGAAGAGTTGTTAGAGTACAATCTTACAGAAAACATAGTATATACAGAACTTCTCCATGAAGCCAATACTGTCTAAATATATTCTTACTTGTATTTGAATATCTTCTACATTCTAAGCATGCATAGTAATACTTATAAATCAATTTGTAGTTTCAATTCTACTGTACTACTCCAACTAAATTCTGTTTATTTTTATAGCCAGGTAAGAAATGGCTCCCAACATCATGCTCCTCAAAGATGTAGACACACACTCACGGAATTGGACATGTCAAGTGCTGGTCCTGGAGCAGGCTATTCCCCATCTCACAAAAGCAGGCAGGCCATACAAGAGATTTATTCTCCAAGACATCGAGGTAGGCATACATACACATAAAACCAGGTATATAACAACTGTACCAGAAAATCCTTATAATTACGTGATCACATTTCAGCGAAACAAAGTTCAGGCCACAATTTTCGAGGGTGATATCAATGTTTTCAAAAACAATCTAAAGCTATATCACACATATGCAATAAGCAATGCAAATGTGACTCCTATCGATGAGATACATCGTGCTGTGAAGAACGACTACCAATGGATGATCTCATCAAGAACTCCAGTTCGAGAAATACAAATTGATGGCTTGACTCTTAGGACAGTCAAACAAAATTTCATGAAGATAGGTGATATACCAAATGTCACAAAACCTCATCCACGTTTCGGTAATTATTTTTCATTACTCTTCCATAACTGTTAAACAGAAATTACTTTATTACAAAAACCCATCTACTTCAATGCAGATACCCTGTTTTGCAGTTTTAAAGGTCAGTCAACGGAGAAAAATAATAAAGACATATTTGGCTGAATTCCGCATAATTGACCAAAGGTAAAAAAAAAAAGTGTTTTAAATACTATTACCTAACAACTACTTTAAAATACAATTACTAATACCAAGAACAATAACAGCATGAAGCCGGTGACGGTATTGCTGTCGGCTGACTATAGTGACCAAGACGTCCAAGACGCAACTGAAATGGGAAAGTTACAAGGGCCATTTCCAATAGTGCTTGGAAAAATGCTTAGGCTTTCACCATACTATGGTAATATGTAGATAAATATACATGATAAATTTGTCTAACTCATAACAATGATACTAAGAAATTATCAATATTTGCAGCTTCAGGTCTTGCCACAGGAAACACGACCATAGTTATGCTAAATCCTTCTTTGCCGGAGGCAGCTGAACTACAAACATGGTGAGTAATATGATAGCATACATTACTATCTTACGGAAAACTACACCTTACCATCTAACTATTTGAAGATACACCTAATGCATGTAACAATAATATAACTACATTCCTATATTCAAACAGAAATCTTATTGTACTAACATTGTATCAATCATACATAAATGCATTCTTATATGTCCTACATAGGTGTATGACTAATGCTGCAGCAATAAAGGCCCTACCAGACAACAACAACAACCCAAGTGCAATGATCAAAGCATCTCAACCGCCAAAAGAACTGATGACTAAAACTGCAAATCTACCAACCATGCTTGATATGGTATGCTTATATCACAACACATAGAAACAAAAGCAAAAAAAACAAATTAACCTTTGCAAATACATGCAGCCAGAATACTCTAGCATTGAAGGAGACATCAGAGTAACAAACTTTGATCAGCAATTCTACTTTGTGGCTTATCCTAAATGCAAACGTGGCACAGCTGCATATGATGCTGATGAAATGTGGTGTAATCACTGCAATCAACAACTCCCTCCAATCGCAACGTAAGAAACTCAACTCACACCATATTATCCAGCACTGTACTTACTAAATTTTGAAACATTAACTAAATGACAAATACAAATATTCAGGCTCAAGTTTGAAATTGAAGTCACAGATTCAACAGGGTCAACAACAGCAAGAATATTTGACATAGAGGCAGAGAACATCTTCAACATCACTGTTGCAGAAATTAAAGAAATCTGCCTCAATGTAAGTACTCTTTAATTATAGTAAATATATACCTACAAAATGGAGGAAAACCAGGGTGAATAAAAAAAAATTACCATTCATTTTACTATGGTTTACAATGCAGGGTCAATTGACACCTATTGTGAAACAAAAGCTTTCAACTCCTAAGCGGTGTGACATCAATCTCAAAGTATATAACTATAACTTTGGAGGAATAAGCCAATGCAAACTCACGGTCAAGTCCTTATACCCAGCAACACCTGAGCTGAAAGACCAAATCCTCCCACTACCAACCCTCACTCTACCAAGGAAATCACAAAAGCAGCTATTCAAGGACGAACCACTAACCCACTCGAGACCAGCTGAAGAGCAGGAAATGGAGAACGCAACAGAAGACACTGCAAAACTTCACCACTCTAAAAAATGGAACTAGCCATACGACCAACACCATCAACTTTTACTACAAGAAAGAAGTTAATTATGTTTTAACACAGATCAAGACAAACTCAGTGCTACCGGAAATTATCTTCCTACTTGACTACTTTTACCTTATGTCTGTAATATATTCTACATCAAACATATAACACCATAGAATAACTTAGACAACTTATATTTCAACTAAACTTAAAACAGTGCCATTGTATATGTCTGTTTGTTTTCAGGCACACTATGGATTACACCGTTGTTCATACACAACCACAAATCCATGTATGTTTTACTGTTCACACTCGCACAAATATATATAAACTCTCAAAAAAAAAAAAAAAACTCAACAATACCACACAACACAATAAACGAAATGGAAAATAAGACTGGAATTAAAAATCCAATTTTACCACATTGTTTGATGAAAAAATAGACCATAAAGATGTAATTATCGAGATTATCCTTTTCTATGCATATGTATGCATATATGTTCCGATTTTAAAAAATCCATTCAGTTGTTCTGGAAAATAAGGAAGAAATTTCCAAACCTTATATGTAGACCTGTTTCCACCAACTACAGCTGTTTATTGGACGACAGGCAATGGTGAAATCTTGGATTTCTAATTGAGGGCTCAGGTTCAATGCTCCCTTGATCCTACCTAAGTGAAGACCCACCTGAAATCAGACTCGTCAATCAGCAAATGTAACTAACCCACCCAACCAACCCCCAAGCCAAAAGAAATATTTCTCCCGAACGAGTGATTATTTGTTCTGCTCTGACGTAGGTATATGGAGTCAAAAAGATTATTTGTTCACCGAGAGGTTACGACCAAGCACAACAAACCTTAAAACAGCCAACAAAGCTAACAGTTATCCAATAACAACCCTTACTAATGCAAACAAAATAATAGAAGTGTATGAAAGCTCTGATCCGCTTTCTCAAAATAACCACTTACAAAATATATTTCCAAACTTAAAAATAATGGACTTACAAAAATAAAATTCTATTTCTTCTACAAGGTTTGAGACATCTCGTCAAAATCTATTAAACAAAATCCATATTACATTTTTTTATTTATTTCAGGAAGCCTATTATTTTAGGAACATTTATAGACAACACCTAAACGCCTCTTAGTAACCTTTTACAGTAAATGAGCATGCAAAAAAATATTCCTATCTTATTTTCTTCAAATTAACATTATCCTTAAAACACTATGACCAATTTTATTACAAACATTCCATACCCACACTGCTTTGCTAAATAGCCAATCATGCAATGAAGAAAAACCAAACACAAATATAATAAAAACCTATATCCACAAGAACTGCACCAACACATACAAACGAAACAACCCTAAACAAAATACAACAGTATGCATATAACCAATTTCTACATTGCAATGGAAAAATGCATAGCAATTATACAGCAGATCAGCACTGTCGTCAAAATTAACAAAAACAATTCGCCTTACTACATTCTTCCAAACAGATTGATTCCATAGACTATATGCCAAAGATTCACAAAGACGAATAAAGCCAGAACAGAGTACACATCACATAAACCAAACATAAAAGAAGAAGGAAAGAAAAACACTCACCGCCACCAACATCCCTCATCTCCGACACCTCCATAGCCACCACACCCCACCACCAGCTATACCCATCTCTCTCTCTCTCTCTCTCTCTCTCTCTCTCTCTCTCTCTCTCTCTCTCTGTGAAATCGCAAAACCCAGATGGAACCCAACGATTTTGCACTGCCGTCGCCCAAATCGAAAACTCCAACTGACCGACCAAATCAAAATCCCACAAACTAAAACGTAGACTGAACATACCTCCGTTGCTATAGCTTCGGAAATAAACATGCTCGCCGGAAAGACCAGATGGATTTATACGAACATTATTACTCCATACACC
>BPLS01014841.1:0-11366 GCA_019656275.1 Rhododendron kiyosumense | reverse complement strand
TCTCCGTTAAGGATGACATATACCTGCAGCATTTTCACCCTCAAAACGCTTATTTAAAGGAATTTCGATTGATTGAAAATCACTTGGAAAAGCATCATATATAGTGTCATCTCATCATTTAAAAATATGCTTATTTCCATTTTCCATCACTAAATGATGCACCTTTCAACTTGATGTATCACTCATTAGGGTCATTTGCCTCCATTGACTTGTTCAAAAGGAGATAAATCTTCTCTGTCCTGGACAGTTGTTCTCGTTATCTCAGAAGTGTGGGGTCTTTTAAAATTCACGGACCGATATAAGAATCTCATGAATTGTGAGTAACTTATTGAATTGTTCAGACGGAAAAAATTAGGACACTTCTTAAAAAATTGCACTTACATCATGAAAAGTTTATGTTTTATACGCTTGCTCTATCAACTTTTTTCCAAGTCACATAATAAGGCTGAGCTCTTGTAAACTTTTTTATCTTTTTCGTTCTGTATGTTTTACTTGTCTTTTTTTAATTTTTCGTTAGGTTTGCGTAATATTTTTTGGATTAATTATCCATCTCAACGGAATGAGTCTAAAAAGTAAAAATTATGATAAAAGAAAATAAAGTTCACAAGGCAAAACTTGTCGTCTCATTTTGTCTAAAATTGTCGTCTTATATGAACTTTTTTTGACATCGGTCCACATGATTTTATACTTTTCTGATTCCTTTCGTCTAGAAAAATGATTAATCCCAAAAATTATGACAAAAAGTTGCAAAAAATACAAATTACCGAAAAAAGATTGAGAAAAAAAAAAAAAAAGAATGGAGCTAGGCTAGTTACTATTATATTGTTTTTGAACCACCCGGGCCAACTCCTTTTATAATTAGAGAGATAGAGATTAAATTAGAAGGCACAAAAAAGGTGGTGGTTGAGAGGGTAAGACAGACTCAACCAACCATGACAACAAATGCATCATCAAATCTCTTTCATAATTTTGCTAACTAATCTTTAAATTATGAACCTGGATTGTACTTAAGCATGTCATGTTGCGTAAGGCAACCCTTGTGTACGTTGTAGTGATGAATTGCTTTGGTCATTAGCAGCATGTGAAAGTCTTGTACTACTTACATAGAGGTTTAATTTGTTTTCATGCCCAATTCCTCAATTGTTGCGATGAAGGCGATTATAGTTTCGTCACGGCCTCGCTATACAGGAAACAACCATAAGTTAGGAAAAGCAGTCATATAGTCATGCAGAGGCGGCGCTACCCTTTGGTGTGGGTAGAATTACTCTTGGTCGTAAAAAATTACTCCTGACCGCAAAGAATTACTTGTGGCCGTGAAGAATTACTCCGGCCCGCAAAGAATTGCGTTATTGCGAGACCATAAGTCGTTCTTTGCGGCCAAGTGTAATTATTTGCAGTCAAGAGTAATTTATCGCAGCCAAAAGTAATTCTTTGCGGACAGGAGTAATTATAGTTTCACAATTCTTTACGGCCAAGAGTAATTCTTTGTGTGCAGGAGTAATTTTTCTGAACCACGAGTAATTCTTTGCGGCCACGAGTAATTCTTTGTGATCAGGAGTAATTTTTTGCGGCCAAGAGTAATTTTACCCGCAGCAAAAGGTAGCGCCGCCTCTGCATGACCATATGATTGCGGCTCCATTCTGCAACCAAAAAACAGTCCTTATTTGTTAAGAATGCAATTTCAAGCTAAAAAATTATGGACTTATTGAAATATAAAAATATGCAATATGGATCTTGTTTGGAAGATATCGATAAGATTCTTTATACGATGCCAAAAAAATTGAAAAATTGTTTTTCATTTACTTTATTTTTAACTTTGAAAATGTGAAATAAACTTCTTATTTTTTAAAAAAGTTTCTAGAACGGGACCTGCTTTTCCTAACTGTTTCCTGTACAGCGAGGCCGTGACGAAACTAAAATCGCCTTTATCGCAACAATTAATCAATTAAATTGAGGAATTGGGCATGAAAACAAATTAAACAGTCTACGTAGGAGTACAGGACTTCACACGCTGCTAATGACCAAAGCAATTCATCACTACAACGTAGGGCTGCTCAAAAAATCCGGTGAACCGTGAAACCGGTCCGGACCGAACTGATCCGTACCTTTTGGATTTTGTCCGTGGATTAATGGTCCGGACACGGATTGAAAAATTAGAAAACCGTGACTCGCGGTTCGGTCCACGGATTTTCATTACAAAACCGTGGATTAACCGAACCGGACCGTGAAATATTTATTTTATATAAATAATAAATAATATATAAATATATGTGTGTATTTACATAATTAATTGTTAGTAATGTTAAAACTTTTTTCTACCAATTTTAGTATTTTATCTTAATAATGAGATATAATGTAGATGTATAAAATATATGGGGTAAATCGTAGTTTTTTTTATATAAGTTATGGGTAATCCTAATTTAGTTTCACTAGTTCGTTTCTTTTCCAGTTTTCCTAATTTTCAAGAAATGTTCAAGTCGCCGTCGCATCGTAGTCGCCACCGCACCATTCTTACTTCTTCACCTCTTCCTCCTTCTCTCTCTCTCTCTCTCCGTTTCTTCAAAGTAACAAGTACTTTCTGGTGGCCGGTGTTAAACTTAATTCTGAATGTAACCTTCTTCACTTTTAATGTGGGATATAAGTTTGAGCTTTATTTTTGCTAAAATCCGTGGACAAAACCGTAACCGATCCGTGAGTTACGGATTGGATTGGAACCGAACCGTAGGACTTTTGGTCCGGACACGGATTTCATTTTGTAAAAACCGTGATTAGCGGTTCGGTCCTCGGATTCCTAGAAATCCGAACCGAACCGGACCGCGAGCACCCCTACTACAACGTACAAAAGGGTTGCCTTACGCAACATGAGTAATTCTTTCTGGCCAAAAGTAATTCTTCGCGGTCAAAAATAATTTTTTGCGGCTAATAGTAATTCTTTGCGTCCAAGAGTAATTATTTTTCTTTTTAACTACTAGATAAGAGAACAAAATTGTTGTTAAATACACAACTTGAGCTGTTAATTTAGATGATTTAGAGTTTCATGATCTATCTGTGATTGAAGATTGTAGGTTTTTTATTGAAGTCTTTTGAGTAAATATATGTAATCTTAGAACTATTTTGTTTTTCTATTTTTGTAGGTCAGTTAAAGAAACAAATGCGATAAGAGTGTCACTTTTGAGTGACTGGACGTTCAAAAAATTGAATTCGAGTTGAAATTCCGTATGATTATACATCATTTTTAATATCTCTGATGCTATCCCTGACAACTAACAGAATTAAACAAATTTAATAACATTTGTTGTGTTAGACTATTTTATGAATTTGGTTAGATGGACCATGATTGAAGCTTATTCTTAAAATGAAAATTTCCAAAAAAGTAGATTTTGTTGGGAGAAGGAAATTTTTTCTAATTCACGGTTATTTGTAACGCTCTTCTCGCATGAGGTGGGACCATACGTATATCCAAGACTCATCTCATGTGAGATGACGTTAAAAACAACCGTTGTATCCAAAAAAAAATTACTTCAAAAAAATGGGTTTAATACTTTATTTAAACTATGTTTAGAAAGCATTGCGTCGTGCCTTTAGGCACAGATAATTACTAGTAAGACAACATGAGTAGGTTTTTTTAGGTAGTTATAAACTAAGAGCATCCGCAATGGAATAACCAAAAGTCAATAATAAAAAATTGTCACATCATCTTTTGTTATCCATTTAAAGGGTTGCCAAGGTTAACAATGTAGAGATCTACAATGGTACAATCAACATTGAATAACCAAAACTTGCCACATTACCTTTTCAAAAAAAAATCTAAAAATTATGACATAGAAAATAATTTTTTTTAAAGTACTTTTCAAATTAATAAGAACATGTTATTAGAAAAAGAGAAAATAGTTTTTTGAAAACTTTTGATTTAAAAAATAATAATTTTCAGGAAAAAGTAAAAAAAAATAGATTTTGAAAAAAAGTTTTAATAAAAAAAACTGTTTTTGCAACAAAAAAAAACACAGTTTTGAGAAAAACAGTTTTAATAAACAAATAGTTTCCACAACAAAAATAAAAAACAGTTTTTTCCAAAAAAAAAAAAAATTTAAATTAATTTTCTTATAAACTTATTAAAAATGGAAGAGAAAGAAGGTTTTTGTGTAGTAATAGTATACTTGATTGATTGAAAGTGGCAAAGGGACCGGAGTGAGAAAAATTTTCAGGGTTATAAGCAAGCTAATAAGGAAACTAAGAAAGCCGTTAGGGATGCTAAGTTGAAAGTCTATGAGAATTTTTACGCTAGACTTGATGGTAAAGATGGAGAAAAGATTATTTATAAACTTACTAAGATACGAGAAAGGAAAGTTAGAGACATTTCTCAAGTTAAGTGTATAAAAGATATTGATTCAGTGGTGTTGGTGAAAGACGAGGCGATCAAGGATAGATGGAAGTCGCATTTCGATAAATTGTTAAACGAGAAACATGAAGGAGGCTTTGGTGGGGAGGAGCCGTATATACCTGGGGAGAACGTAGAATATGAGTTTTATCGAAAGATACAAAAGTTCGAAGTGGTTAAAGCTTTGAAAAGAATGAAACTAGGTAAAGCCCTAGGACCAGATGGTATCCCTATTGAAATGTGGAAAAGTCTAGGTGACTTGGAGGTGACTTGGTTGACGAAGTTGTTCAACAAGATTATTATGACTAGGAAGATGCTCGACGAATGGAGAAGGAGCACCCTAGTACCTATATATAAGAATAAATGGGATATTCAAAACTACAACAGCTATAGAGGTATTAAATTGATCAGCCATACGATGAAGTTGTGGGAAAGAGTTATTGAGCATCGCCTGAGGATGGTGACTACGATGTCAGAGAAACAGTTTGGATTCATGCCAGGAAGATCCACCATGGAAGCTATCTACCTATTAAGGAGATTGGTAGAAAAACACAGAGCAAAGAAGAAAGATCTCCATATGGTTTTCATAAACTTAGAAAAGGCTTATGATAGAGTGCTAGGGATATCATATGGTGGGTTTTGGAGAGAAAATGAGTGACCAAAGGGTATATCGAGGTGATTAAAGACATGTATGAAGGTGCCGTCACTACAATTAGATCCCCAGTATGGGAAACGAGTGAATTTCCAATCACCGTAGGATTGCATCAAGGGTCAGCCCTGAGCCCATACCTCTTTGCCTTAGTTATGGATGAATTGACTAGACAATTTCAAGAGGATATTCCATGGTGTATGATGTTTGCAGATGACATTGTCCTCGTAGATGAAACTGTTAGAGGTGTTAATACGAAACTAGAAATTTGGAGGGAAGCATTAGAGTCAAAGGGTTTTCGGATAAGTAGGAGTAAAACGGAGTATATGGTGTGCAAGTTTAGTAGTACCAGTAGTGTGCTTGAAGAAAGTGTGACCATCCAAGACCAGGAGATACCAAAGAGTGATCATTTTAGATATTTAGGCTCAATTATTAGTAGCAATGGAGAGATTGCGGATGATGTGGCCCATAAGATCCAAGTGGGGTGGTTCAAGTGGAGAAGCGCTACTGGTGTATTATGTGATAAGAGGGTACCCACAAAATTGAAGGGAAAATTCTATAGAATGGCCATAAGACCAGCGATACTTTATGGGACAGAATGTTGGCCTATTAAAAAATAACATGTGAGCAAAACGAGTGTAGCGGAAATGAGAATGCTGAGGTGGATGTGTGGTAAGACTAGACGAAACAGGATTAGAAATGAAACAGTTCGTGAGATGGTAGGTGTAGTACCTATAGAGGAGAAGTTGAGGAAAAATAGGCTAAGGTGGTTTGAGTATATCTACCGTAAACCGGAAGATGCAGTAGTTAAGAGAGTGGATAGAATATATATCTACCGTAAACCGGAAGATGCAGTAGTTAAGAGAGTGGATAGAATAGCTCTAGGTAGCAATGTTACGGGGAGGGGTAGACCTAAATTGACATTAAATACTGTAGTGCGCAAAGATATGAGTCTAATAGGTCTATGTGAACAAGTGGCTCTTGACAGAACTCAATGGAGGAAACGGATTCATGTAGCCGACCCCAAGTGATTGAGATGTAAGGCTCGGTTTGGTTTGGTTTGGTTTGGTTTGGTTTGGTTGTAGTATACTTGATTGAGGAAAGTTTGGACAACTAAATTTGATCATTGACAAAAGATTTCTAATTTTGATTATCCAAAAGGTCAAAATTTGATGAGTTGCTAAAAAATTGCTAAGTTTGATTATTTCAATATGAGCTCTTTTTTTAGTAAATGTTGCTCATCTTAGCAAGCTTTTTTAATCCATCAATATACTATGGAAATGTGTCTGAACCTCCAAAACCTCCAAACCCCCGATCTTTAATTCCTAGATTTTTCATTTTCTTTAAAAATAAAAAACCTCCACGTCATCAACTGTCTCACACTCCCTACGTCCATAGTCCATACCTCATGTCAGCCAACTTCCATGCCCTCCCTCTTTTCCAGCATGCCACCTGCCCACTACAACACCACGTCCACCACGTCTAAAAGCTCCCCATTCCTATTCTTTTCAGGAACAAAAACAAAAAAAACCCACGTCCTCATTCTCCCCTATTTTCCTCTTCTTCTACTATTTATTTTTTCTCATGCAACTCCTCACCATTTCCATATTGCTGCAAGAAGGTGAAGTTTACAAATCAATCCATACGTGGTAAGTCCACCGCTATATCTTTCTCATGTATTCTTACTTCCCCCACAGTCCCTCTCCTAATTAACCGAATTTATTCAAGTTTTTGTTCCGCAATTTTGAAAGCAAGAGGCTATGTTCAAAAACTACACTGCATTAGGAGATTGTTCAGTTCACTACAATGCTTGGTTAGTTCTCATCAATTGCTCGAAGGTTGCTTAGCAAAAAAAAAAAACTGCTCAAAGGTTAAAAAAAAATTCTATTCATGCGCTTTTTTCTTGCCTCTTTCTTTAATATTCCCACATTCCCTTTCCTAATGGTTTTTTTACTTTTTTGTCGCTAGATTTTGAATAACAAATTGTGATCACCAACATTTGGTTTCAGTGCTCAAATTCTCTTCCTCTACTTCTACCCATCAAATTGAGAGTGAAACAAAATTCGACCCACGTTTCACCCTTTCATTTGAAATGATCTGGAAAGAAAAAAAAAGTCTCCCCGCTCCTATATACATGGTTGTTTTAATTATTTTGTTAGCGGTGAATCTAGATAAGTCTTCTTACTTGCACAGGTCGTACATTGACACATTGTTTCTCTTGAGTTTTTTTTAGGTCAAATAATTGTATACAATCAAACTAGCGTTGTGCCTGTTCGATGTACGCTAACGAGAAAAAAAAACATCATGAACTTTTTTTGTGACCCCGTGTATCGAACGGGCACAACGCTAGTTTTAATTATACCACTGTGGATGCTCTAATAAGGCACCTTTCTAGCCTTCTAGGGTTTTGGAGGCCCAAACCTTTGCCACCCTACATTTGTAGTTTCGTTTAAGGCCGGTTAGCCAGCCCTCGAACTGCCTTCCTTATCGATCTCAGTGTATCGGGCCGGCCCTTTCTAGAAGTACTATTGCCCCTGCATATATATATTCACTCTAATTTTGAATTGATTTTGAAGTCTGTTTGATGAGTTGGTTTACAAATCCAAACCAGTGTCAGGGTCCTACAATTTTTGTTTAATTTTCAAGCGAAGTCAATAATGGTATTCAAAGTTACTATAGATCTCATTAGGTCACATAACTCCGGATACAACTGCGTCTAAAACCGTTCGATACATATTAATCTATGAACATCAAACAGCTCCGAACACAATCATGTAGCAAACCAAATCTCTAGCTTTCAAGCTCTTATTACAACCCAAAGGATCAAAGTTACAACCATTATTGAACCTACCCAAGTGGTAAGAACTTCTCAAACACGATACAATAGTTGAAGCTCTTGCTTATCACAAAATCAACCAAAAATTTAAAAAAACCCACATTATTATTCATGTTATGTTGCAATACAACCATCCAACCGATCGATCGATCTATATATAACTTTCATTCACTTCTTCACAAGATTAGCGTCAAGATCTTTGATCACACTGATCACGAAATCCATGTACTTCTGTGGAGGGGGGATGTCCTCATTTTTCTTCTCGTACTCGATAGTGATTTTGACGACGTTGGTTGCACCATTGTGAATGAATTGGTAGATGATGTTATAGCTCCTGTAAAGTTCCAAGCACTGTCCCTCCAATGCTGTCAAACGAACCGCCTTGTTCTCCTCATCTATGCTCACTTTTTCCTTGTATGTCTCCACCTTCCCCTCTATTTTTTCATCAACCACGAAAGAGCATTATGTTATATTTCAAAAAAAAAAATCTTCCTCTTTATATCTCTTTTTAAGTTCCAATTATTACTCGTGGATATCAACAAACGCACAACAATAATGATAATAATAAAATTATTAATAAAAAGATAAATTGAAAAATGGGAGATCGGATCCTGTCCATTTGGTCTATTATGTCGAAAGGGTTAACGAAAGAAACTTGAGACAAAACTAGCTGTGTTCACTTTGGTACCCATGTCTTTATGCACTATTTCATATAAATTTTCTCTCCAATTATTACTATAATCTCTCTATCTATCTATCTATCTCCACTCATTATCTAAAAACCTCCGTTAAAATTCACACAAATACAAAAACAGCAAAAAGGGCACTCGAAAAACCATTATTTTTCCAAGAAAGCTTGTAACAACAATCTTCCTCATCAACAGATTTTAAATATAAGAACACCAATTTAATTAGTTAATTAAACAGTGGAGGAATGATCGAGGGGTTTTGTGTGCTTTTTAATTAATTACCTGCAACAAAAGTCCAGACCTTCACGGATCCATGATCCCCCCACTCCCCTTCCTGGATTTCCACTTTGTGCACTTTATCAGGGCTCAGAGTTACTGTGTGCTGTGATTTTTTACCTGCACACATATGGAAAATATCATCACCATTTGACTTAATCTCTACTTCACTCTCCATCTTACCAGTAATAGCCATCTTCCCCCCACCCACAATTGACTCTAAAACACACAAGAAATACTTAAAATATATTCCACTAGCTCAACTATTAATTAGTGGAGCAAAACAGAGAAGACACATGTTGAATAAAATCCCTCTAAATTGGCCCCATATATATAGAGAAGATAGAAGTGTCCACCTGAATGATTGATCAATGAATTATGCAATATAGCTATCATCAAGCCTACGATGTGTGTTGGGAGTGATAAAACTATTCGTGAAAGTGACTTATGTGGTTCTTGTTAATTTACTAGAGGGCGAATCAGAAACATCACGTGGCCATATTCGTTTTAGGATTTGTATTTTGGGTAATGAATGAAAAAATTGAGAGAAATAAGAGTAATATTTAAGAGAAAAATTATTGAAAAACGTGCGCAGAGAAAAAGTCAAAAGTTCAAAATCTCAAAACGAACAAGAACAATTAATGCTATGTCTGAAAAAAAAATTGAAAAATAATAGGGATCATAAGTGAGGAGAGATAGAGAGAAATATTTGAAGTAAGGGGAATCTAGAGAGTATTATTTGAAAAATACTTTTTGAAAAGTGAAGAGAATAAGGCATAATTCACTTTATGTGCACTTCACATTCAAGAATTCTTCTTTTTTTTTTTACCATGGAAAACACATTCAAGAATTCAGACCACACAATTTACTTTGTGAATTTTAACGGTCCCAATTATGGGACTCAGGATATCCACAATGCTATAATCAAAAATTGCCACATCAGCTTTTGATTATTTATTTAAGAGATTGCTAAGGTTAGCAATGTAGATATCTACAATGGCATAATCAAAATTGGATAACCGAAACTTGTCACATCATTTTTTCAAGGTACAAAAAATTAAAAACTGTGAAGAGTAGAAAATAGTTTTCCTAAAAATAGTTTTAAAACTAATAAAACTATTTACTATAAATAGAAAATAGTTTTTGAAACTTTTTTTTGAAAAACTATTTTAAAAAAAAAATTCTAAATAAAAAAATTAGTAAATTTTTATTTTCAAAGATATTGTTCAAAAAGAAAGTGAGAGAGGAAAATGGGAGAGAGATAGAACATTTTTGTGTAATGATCAGTGTATTTGATTAAGAATATGTAAGGTCTATTAAATTTGGTTATTGTTAAAAGATTGCTAATTTTGGTTATTCAAAGTCCAAAATTTGATTATTTCTAAGGAGATTGTTAAGTTTGATTATAGTATTTTGAGCCATATTTTACACCAACAAATTGGTCTAAAGTCCAAAATAAGAGGTCTCAAAGTAAATTTAGTCCAGCTTAAATTTCAGTGATGTGTAAAGTCCATTAATGAAAATATTTTGAAGTTTAAGGTCCGTGAAAAGACCAAATTGCCTTTAATGAGACAAGGGTCTTGTTTGACTAACACAAAAAAATATCTTTTCATTTAAATTGACTTTAATGAGACAAGGGCCTTATTTGGCTAACACAAAAATGTCTTTTTTTTTTATTTTTTTTTATTTTGACCATTGACCGACGTTGACTGGTGTATCTGTTCACTTTTGGTATATCTGTTGTTTTTTTTTTTTTTTGACCGTTGACCAGCGTTGACTGACATTAATCAGTGTATCTGTTCATTTTTTGTGTATCTATTGATTTTTTTTATTATTTTTTTGACCCTTGATCGGCGTTGACATTGACCAGTATATCTATTCATTTTTTGTGTATCTGTTGTTGATATATTTGTATTTTTAAGTGGAGGTTGTGGTGGTGGTGATGGTGGTGGAAGTGGAGGTTGTGGATCTATTTTAGTATATCTAATATTGATATATCTGTATCTATTTTATGTTTGTGTATCTGTTTTGGTGTATTGGTATATCTGTATCTGTTTTGTGTTATGTTGGAGTATGTATTTTGGTATATTTATATCTATTTTGATACATTTGCTATTAATACAACTGTATCTATTTTGTGTTGTTGTATCTTTTTTTTTTATCCGCGTATTGGTGTATCTGTTGCGATATGTCTATTATATCTGTTTTGGTGTATCTGTATCAGGTATATCTGTATCTGTTTTGTGTTAAGGAAAAAAAAAGACTTTGTTGTGGCAGTGGCGATGGTTGTGGAGTGATGGTGGTAGACATGGTCGTGATGGTAGTAGACATAAATACCTGACCCTAACGAAATATCATATAAACACTTGACGTATTAAAAATACTAATCAATTAAACTCCTACGTACCGTCAACCTCCATCCAAGAAAAATATGTTTCTTTTTCCAATTTTGCAAGAGAGAAGCTAGAACAAACCCTAGCAGATATTGTTGGTATATTTGTATTTTTTTGGTACATTTGCTGTTGATATATATATATA
>BPLS01014836.1:0-10831 GCA_019656275.1 Rhododendron kiyosumense | reverse complement strand
GGGTCGGGATCGGTTAATTATGGCCACGGCAGCATAATGCGCGGCGGCGGCGGCGCGGCCAAATCGGGCGGAGGCGGTGGGGACGCGGCAGCGTATTGTTCGAGAATTGGGGTGGTGGATCCGGAGGAGCTGAAGAGGCTGGGCAACGAGCAGTACAAGACTGGGAGCTTATCTGAGGCGCTGGGGTTCTACGACAGGGCTATCGCCATTTCGCCCGGAAACGCCACATACAGGTTCAACAAGGCGGTGGCGTTGACGGGGTTGAAGCGGCTGGGAGAGGCGGTGAGGGAGTACGAGGAGGCGGTCCGGTTGGATGCCGGTTATGTTAAGGCGCATCACCGGTTGGGGTCTCTTCTTGTTCGGTGAGTGAAGAAAAGTGCAGTCTTTTTTCAATGCCTGTTTGTTTCTGTTTTGATAGATCTAAGAGCATTTATATTATACAGAATTCGAGTAAAAGCTTCATTTGGTATGGATCGTTCTGACTCTAATCTAAGCGAAAATTTGAGTGAAAGATTCATTAAATGGCGTAATTGTAAATTGCGTAGAGCAACACAAGAACTCAAGAATTTGAGTGAAAGTTTGAGTCTTTTCTTGATTTGGTTGAAAATTCGAGTAGTACTCAATCGGGTGCGAGTTTGAGTCAAGGACTTGAGTGAGTTTAAAGGGCTTTTAGTATTGGTAAAGGGGTAAGGGCTGAAAACGCTTTAATGAAATTTTAATAGAATGTTGTTTGGTGGGTGTAATTGGATTTATGGGTGTTTATTTCGATCTACATTGGTGATTATAGATCGAGTTCTTGTGGATGGTTTGCTTGTTTTCGAGTTAACTTCTTGGTTCTGTTATGTCTGGTTTGTTTCTCATTTTGATTGGACTCTTGTTGTTTTTCAACACAGTGCAGGAAACGAGGGTCATTTTGCGTTTACTTTTTGTTGGTTCCTATTTCTCAGTAAAATCATGACCATGTTTTGATGTCTTACTATTCCAGCTACTTGGTTTTAGTAACTATAGTTTTTTTATTTGGTTATCTTTGTGGAGGACTATGAAATGGATCATGTTTTTGGTTGTCTAGGTTAATCAGGATTGATGTTTTCGAAAACATTTTTGCTTACTGAGTTTTTGCAAGACTTTGGCACATGTTTCCCCTTCTGGGTGTTTGAGCATTCTCTCCATGTTACTTGAAATCGCCTCGGCTCTGTGAAGAATGTGTACTATACCTCCATTATTATCAATGCTTTGCTATTTTTTTTTTCTCTGTTTGGTTATTGTTTGTGACTCCCTTTGTTTCTCCTGCATTATTGTGCTGCCAGCAATCTAATACGTGGTATGGTCATAGTCTAGGGCAGGGTGAAAATGCAAGAAGGCACATTTGTTATCAAGGATACCAACCAGATGCAAATGAGTTGCAGAAGTTGCAAGCATTGGAAACGCATTTACGTAAGTGCACCGATGCTCGAAAGATTGGTGACTGGAGAAGTGCATTGAGGGAAGTTGATGCTGCCATTGCTGCTGGAGCTGATGCTTCTCCTCAGGTGAGGCAATGCCTCTTTTTAATTGCCGTACCAAAACAGCTAATCGCAATGATATGAATTTTTGAAACTAGATGATTGATCTATTAAAAACTTGTAATTACAGCTACATGCATGTCGAACGGAAGCACTTTTGAAGCTCCACCAACTAGAAGAGGCCAGTTTCAGTCTGTCAAACATTCCCAAATTCGAACCATTGAGTCCATCTAGCTCGCATACAAAGATTTTTGGAATGCTATTCGAAGCATACGGCTTTTTTGTCCGAGCCCAAATTGAGATGGCATTTGGAAGGTAAGTTCAGAAACTATGTGTCATAATAATAATCAAGTTCTAGGGTTATGGGGGAGAGTGAGGATAGATGATGGATGTGCTGCAGGTTTGAGAATGCAGTTATGGCCATTGAGAAAGCGGGCCAGATAGATCCATGTAGTGTTGAAGTCTCAGTTTTGCTCAACAACGTGAGGCTGGTGGCAAGAGCTCGTGCACGTGGCAATGATCTCTTCAAATCTGAGAGATTCACTGAAGCTTGTTCTGCTTATGGCGAAGGCCTTAAACACAATCCTTCAAATTCGGTTCTTTACTGCAACAGAGCAGCTTGTTGGTTTAAGCTTGGGCTTTGGGAGCATTCTGTTGACGATTGCAACCAAGCTTTACGAATCCAGCCTAATTACACCAAAGCGCTGCTGAGAAGGGCTGCCTCAAACAGCAAGGTAGAATTCCTTCTCAAAATTTCATATGTCCAAGTTGGCATAACATGCTGGTGTGGAACATTTTCCCTGCACATGGGAAGAAATTTCTACATTGGGAGTCCAGTTTCAGTTTCTTTATATTTGGTTCTTTTGGTACGGAGTTTTTAATTCATTTTTAGTGATAGGTAAATTAGGACTCTTTTGATTTGGTCCATTTCTTGGATTATGGATTCCAGCTTCCAATTTCATTAGTTATGCCATATATAAGAGCTTCTTTGGTGTACAATCTCGAGTCAATTTATGAGACTTTGGGTTAGAACTTTGGTGTTGTGTTGGGGTTGCGGCCCTTTTGCGCTGCGCTTCTTCCCCTTTCTCACCCATCCACGTGTTGCATCTGCGCTTCTTCCCCTTTCTCACCCATCCACGTGTTGCATCACAAGTTTCTATGTACTATACGTCCAATTTTCTAGTTTCTTAGTGGTATTCGAGTTAATCCTTGAACCATATGAATTGTAGCTCGAGCGATGGGCTGAAGCCGTCAGGGATTATGAGGTTTTGAGCAGGGAGCTCCCACATGACAATGAGGTTGCTGAGTCTTTATTCCACGCCCAAGTTGCAATGAAGAAATCCCGAGGGGAAGATGTTCATAATTTGAAGTTTGGCGGGGAAGTGGAGTCAGTATCAGGTCTCGAGCAGTTCAGAGCTGCAATTTCTTCTCCTGGTATGTTATCCCACATTTGGCCTTTTCAGTTCGTTCCTACTACAAATCCCAATGGCTTAATGTGACCTTTAAAACATAATTTGAAATTACAGGTGCTTCTGTAGTCCACTTCAAAGCGGTATCCAATCTACAATGCAAACAGATATCTCCATTTCTCGATACGTTATGTGGGCGCTTCCCATCCATAAACTTCCTCAAGGTAATTCACTTGAATTTCACGCCTTTTCCATTCTGGTTGCATCCAACTTGAATTTCCCCCTTGGTCTCTAGTTGGGTGTTTCTAAATGCACATCGTTCTGTTCAATATAAGGTGGATGTGGAGGAGAGCCCGGCAGTTGCAATGGCTGAGAACGTGAGGATCTTACCAACTTTCAAGATTTACAAGAATGGAAGCCGGGTCAAAGAAATGGTTTGCCCGAGTCCAGAGATGCTGGAGTCCTCGGTGAGGCACTATAGTTTTTAGAAACACATTGTTTTGTACTGCCAATATTTGTATTCTCTCTTTGCTTCCCAAATGCCGCCCAGCTTCGTGGGAATTCTCCCGCATCTCTCTCCCCATTTCTCCCCACCTTACCAATATTCCGACTACATTATATAATCTCAGTAGAAGCCATTGCCATTGGAACCTAGGGAGATAGCTTAGTTCCTTTCGCAGTTTTTATTTATTCATTCATTCCTCTTCCTCCCATTCGCCTTTTCCCTTTTCTTCTATCTTTTTCCTCCAAAATTCCTTATCTTTCATTTTCGTGAAGACCGGCCTTGTTCATTGAGAGAGTTGTACGATCCACTCCATCTCCATCGGCTATTTTAGCCGAAATCAAGAGAGCTGCAACAGGGAGTGGGAGAGAGAGACAAGATGGCTGGATTTTAGATGAGGATATTATGTACATGTATATATACGTTGATATGTTACACAACATTGGAAGCCATTGAGGGAGGGAGATTGGATGTTTGGTGGGTATTTTCTGGGTTAGTGAAGGATGAAGATGGTGATGATGCTATTGTATTGTTATTTCTTTGCCCCAATCATTAATTCCATCAATAAAAGCTGTAATTTTTCCACAAGCACTAGTTTTCATTTTTCAACTTGTTTCCAATCCTTTCTTCCATCTTTTCTACACTCTCATCTACATCGGTGAACACCTTGGGTCACCTATACTTAAAAGTGCTCGTACCTCTATTTCTATGCAATGTCAACCGCATAATTGCACAAGAGGCTCTCTCCCGGGAAGCGATTATTGTACAATCCTGTGGTTGAAATTGCATGTGAACAAAAGTTTTTATCGGTACATAAGATTTGATATCGGTGCGTAAGATTTGACCCCACAGTGAAGGACATGTTGTCATTATTGCTGGTTGAGATTTCGAAGTTGGTTTCGTGGGGAAGGGTGGCCAAAGTAGACGAGTTTTTAATTGAAGGTCGGTTTCCTTATTAAGAGGTGGTGGGGGTGGTTGAAGTAACCATTCATTACTGTCCCAGGCAGTGTCCCCTCTTTCTTGAGAGAGAGAGAGAGAGAGAGAGAGAGAGAGAGATCTAAGCCCACTCCATATTTGTTTAATGAGGAAATTAGATATGATACCTAATTTGGGTATTATATGTCATTGGAGAGTAATGGGACTCTACGCACCTGTTGTGACTTTCTGGTTATGCTATGTAAAGTATAAAAGTAATTCGGACACGACACATCCATGCGAATAATGGTTGATTGGTTGTATAAAGAGGGGTGATTTTTCGCACCTACCAAATTGTTGACCGCACCTACCGGAGAGTGCGAAAATCAACTCCATATTGATTTTCGCAACGGTTAACCATTGAGGGATGAACTTCTGAGTTAACACAATTGGTGAAGTTCATGTCCCCCTTCCGTGGTAGCCTAGGTTTGAGCCCCATGGGGTTTGGAGTTTCAGGGCTATGGATATCCTATAAGCCCCCGTTAACTAACATCTGCTAACTCTACAATATTGGCACAAAAAAAAAAACATTTGGAGGGCGAAAATCACTCCCCTTGTATAAATATTAACAGAAGAATCTTGCGGAGGGTTCTGTAAATAAGTTTATACGGAGGTCAATCACGAGCGTCCAAGAGTATTTTGGATAATTTGGATTAAAAATTAATTTTTACAGGTCGGTCAAAATTTAAAAATATATCTCATTGATTGTCAAAACAGATAACTGCGATTGCACGATCCAAGAATAATTCATTCACGACTCCTCCATCGTAAATAAAGTATTCTCAAATTAGTAAATACTACTCCAGAACCATTTAGGGATGGCAAAAATGCTCTCTTTGTATAAATATTACAGTAAATACTATTCGAGGACTGAAGGTTGGGTGTGTGATGTCATGGGGGAAAATTGATAATCATTAATCTGGAATGTGGGCTGAGTCAATAGCCCTCTGCAGGAGGGCTTCTGGATAATGTAATCACATGTAAGCATTTAAATTGACACCCTACCAAACAGTACCTCCATTTTTTTTTCCGACGGTCGGTGGTGTTCAAGTTACCTTACGCGTACCTCAATTTCGGTCCGGTCAAAGACAAAGCATCCACGATAGAGTAGGAAATTCACACGAAATTACTTTCTTGTAGTTGGACGTCAAGAATCAAACACTGATAAATTGTGATGGAACAAATTCATCAACTAACCGGACTAATCCTGGGCTCCGAACAGTCCCCACTGCTTTGAGAAAAAAGGTCAAAGGAAAGGTCCAAAAAGTGTTAAGTGTTGTTGCTAACTTGCGCCTGCCAGCTGAGACTTTTATGGTGTGCCGTTGCAATAAATTTCTCACTTTTTGTATTCTTTCGTTCGGTATTTTGGGGAGGTAAACGACAGAAATCTTACGTGGGGGATTAGATTTTGGAATTTACTATTTGTTCCCCTATGAAAAGAACAGATAATTTTGGGGCACAAATCTTAGTTTATTTATCACTCCAGAACCATGGGGCGAACGGAGTTGTTTTTTACTACATAACCATGCCCGTATGCTGGAGCGAATCGGGTGATCATCGGGCCAAGGGCATTTATTCGCTTCGTTTGAAACTCATGTGCATCAAATCGCTTCAGATACATTTATTTTTTAATTTGCGGACATAGCTTTGTGTTTGAACTCTAAACATCTATTATGTCCATAACTTTAAATAATGATGAATGTAAGTATGTAACATGAAGGTTATTGAGGTTGTACAACAGTTCTCGTTAAGAAGCCTGGTACTATCCAGGACACTTGGTCCATAAAAATGTCCAGGCATCCTTTTTTTGTTCTTTCCCGGACACTTTTATAGACTGGGTATCCTGGATCTAACACTTTTGCGTTAAGAATTGCATTTGTGACCCCCTCTTGTTGTGTAAGTGTGTCTGTATGTGTCCTTAGTAACTTGTGTGGGGTTAATTTTGTTGGTGGCATGTGTGTACACCTGTATGATAAGTGGTGAAAGATACAGATCGAAGTCCCATTTGCTAATCTATTGCAAAAATCCTGGAACACGACTCTTCTTTTTTTTGTTTTTTTGGCAACCGTGAAACACATCCTTGAACACAATTTCAGACACGATTGGCTTTGAAAAAAATCGTGCTTAGAGCTGTGTTTTGAAGTCATGTTGCTATCGTTGCTCAATCCACGAATCAATCATGTCTTATATACATTTGGATATATACTCTCACATGTCTGGTTGAATGTTACAGGGACCCTACTAAGCTACTACAATACAACAAACTAGGCGCTCGGCGACCTTGTTCGGTTTGGGTTTCAAAACTCATGCGCACAGTTCCCAATAAAATTTTCTCATCTATATCTCTTCACTCATTATCTCCAAAAATCTCTTTCAAAATCTAAACTGAACATACTTGACCGTTGCTTTTTTGTGGATAATAGGCAACATATTTTTAAGAGTGGTAGTTTTTTTTTTTTTTTAAAAACAGATATTTTTGATAGTCAGGTAACCCATTTTGTTGCGACTCTCTTTGTGCCAATCAAATCAAGCTAGTGCATTTAGATTCTAATATATTCCCATTTTCTGTAGTTTTCTTTAATGATCTGTCTCCTGAAATTGAACATTCAAACATGGCATAAAATACCTCAGATAAATATTTTGATGACTGATGGGAGACCACATGGGTGGACGTTGTTGCTTTAATTGGAAGAAAATGTAAATTTTCAGAACCACTCCCTCTCTTACTCTTATTTTTTTATTTATCTCTCTTCACTCATTATTCAAAAAATATTAACGATTAGTTTTCCAAAATTAGCCCGGCTACTTTATATGCAAAAAAGCCTAGCCAGTTCTCTAAAGAAGACCCGGGCTACTTTTGTATGCAAAAAGCCTAAACCCTAGTCATTTTCCTGGAAAAGCTTTGGGCTACTTTTGGGAAACAATTATTTTTTAGCACTTTTATCCAATTCATTTCTCCAATTTTTTTTAGCACTTTTGGAAAACATGCAACTAGGCATTTTTTAAAGTAGTTTAATACTTTTAGTACTTTTAACACTTTTGAAAAACTACTCCTAAAAATCGAACTATACGTTCAACCTACAACGCTCCTAAGGATCTTGAAAACTAGAATAACAGAAATCACAAAGCAAATAGAAATAGTGAAAAAAACACACAAATATACACTGAAAAATTCAACGCGAGAAAGAACCACGGGAGCCACACCCAAGGACGGAACCAGGATTTTACCATAGCAGTGGCGAAATGTATACTAAGAAAAATAAAAAAAATGCATTACAATATTAATAGTCATCGTCTCCAGAAAAAATTAAAATAACATAATAAAAACTAAACTAAATGATGTTTGTCATTTACATATGGAGTACAAAAGAAGACTAATTTTAATTTTGGGTATCGATAATGGCATAATAATTAAATTCTCTTAATTTTTTTAGGTTAAGTTGTTTTAGTGTTAGAGTGTGGAATATTTTTTTCTTAATTACACATCATCATTTATATTATTTCATTTTGGTCCATTGAATTTAGTTTTGGAATACTTTTTTGGGTCTCTTTTCATGAAAACAAAAATAGAAGATTTATGACTAGTATATAATAAAAAATAAGGAAAAAAACCTAACAGTGACGAGACTATATATGTTGGGGATAAAAAAAAATTGTCACATATAATAATTGTATTTTCTAAAATTATTGTCGTGGCAGTCACCGCCATTAGACTCCCTTTGTTCCATCCTTGGTTAGCATGTCAGTTTGCGCAAGTCATTATAGGTCGTACATTATAATGATGCAATATTATAATGTGGGTCCAATACTCATTCATTCTGCAATATTATAGTGTATGACCATTTATTATAAATTCTCTCACTAAAAGTGCAATCAGAAACTCTTAACCAAAACTCTCTCTTAAATTAAGTCTCGCAAAATACTAATTTCCACAAAAAAAAAAAAAAATTTACTGGCTTCTCCAATCCAAATGAATGAATCTTCAATCAATCAATCATACAAACAAACAAACAAATTAATGAAGTGCGGAGTTTTTCAATATTGAATTTGAGCAAAAATATTCCACACACAATCTTTCTCAAATATGAGAATGACTGTGCGTGGGGATAAACTCATTCAATGTGCACTTGAGACATTTCGTTTGTTTATTTTAACAGACTTTTAATGAAGACTCCTGCAGTCAATTTCAATAACAACGTATAAGGCCCTTGTTTGGCACCAACTGATAAAGTGGGGACCTATTAATTCAGTGGGAAATGAATTTCATTCAGTCATTTTGATTCCCTCGTTTAACAATAAGTTGATAATATTCTCTCATTAGACACCAAACCATCATTCTCAATTAATGAAGTGCGGAGTTTTCCAATATTGGATTTGAGCAAACAAATTTCCACACACAATCTTTCTCAAATATGAGAATGACTGTGTGTGGGGATATACTCATTCAATGTACAATTGAGACATTTCGTTTATTTATTTTAGCAGACTTTCAGTGAAGACTCTTGTAGTCAGTTTCAATAACAACGTATGAGGCTCTTGTTTGCCACCAGCTGATAAAGTGGAGACCTATTAATTCAATGGGAAATGAATTTCAGTCAGTCCTTTTGATTCCCTCGTTCAACAATAAGTTGATAATATTCTCTCATTAGACACCAAACCATCATTCTCAATTAAATGAAACCAAAAAGAGAGACCAAGACTATTTGAATAGTACACATACGTACTTGTCAGCAGGATAATTCCCAGGTCAAGAAATCCTTCCATAGTAACTTCTGATCTGGTTCTTAATTCTCGATCTCGTGAATGTTATAGTTGGAATGGTCTCGAAAGACAATTTAAGAAATCTATCTCCAACTAATTAATTAAAAGTGGCACGAGATACTGAGATATACGTGATTATAAAAAGTAAGGAATGCAGCTGTCTCCAAATAATGTTTTCTAATGAATCTGGCTATATTTGAATCAGATTGGTCACTTTTAATCTTGGTTAGCTCATTAGTTTTGGTTGCATAGTCATAGTTGTAGATTTGATTGGGTTCAAGCAAAAGTAAAATAAATTAAGAATACAAGAATATCCACGTGGTTCTGTTCCCGAAGCATTGAAAAATCTTCGTGTGTGTGTGTGTGTGTGTGTATATATATATATATATATATCCTCTTACTCATTAATTTTCTTATGCTGTCTTGAAGACTCAATGGGGTATCTTTCTGCATTACTCGATATCCAACCTAATAGAATGACTAATTTGGAGATAGATCTCATCCATCGTTTATTAGCAGGGATTCAATTAAAGTTGAGATAAAGTTCGTAAAGACTGATTCTCATTACAAAAATGCATTACAATATTAATAGTCATCGGCTCCAGAAAAAATTAAAATAACATAATAAAAACTAAACTAAATGATGTTTGTCATTTTAATTTTGGGTATCGATAATGGCATAATAATTAAATTCCCTTAATTTTTTTAGGTTAAGTTGTTTTAGGGTTAGAGTGTGAAATTTTTTTTGTTAATTACACATCATCATTTATATTATTTCACTTTGGGCCATTGAATTTAGTTTTGAAATACTTTTTTGGGTCTGTTTTCTTGGAAAAAAAGAAAATTTATTACTGGAATATAATAAAAAATAAGCAAAAAAACCTAGCAGTGGCGAGACTATATAAGTTGAGAATAAAAAAAATTGTCACATATAATAATTGTATTTTCTAAAATTCTTGACGTGGCGGCCGCCGCTACTAGACCCCCTCTGATTCCATCCTTGGTCACACCAGTCGACTATAATTGAAGAATCAATAAATACAAGTCTTCTCTCTTCCTTCTAATAACAGTTTTGTCTCGCCTCCTCTCGTGTTTGCGCCAAAACTCTTGACTGTAACGGCTCGTTTGGATGAGGTATTAGGTTAGGAGGTATTATGTAAGAAGGGGGGATTGGATAGTAGGGGGTATTAGTTAATAAGGGATGGCCCACATTGATGTGATGTTTATGGAGGGAGGATTAAATAATGGTTGGTTTGGATGAGGTATTAGAAAGGGGGGATAAAATAGTACGTGGTTTGGATGGAGGATAAATAAGGGGTATTAGGAAGGGTGGATAATGTAAAAAGCTGTCAAATGACTATTTTGCCCTTGTGCAGACCCAAACTTAAATATGTATGACTTTATATATGTATAATTACTAATATAATTAATTTTTGAAACTTAAGCCGTAATAATTTATTTACTAACAAATGTACTAATTTAATAAATGAAAAAATCAGTTTTGATTTGAAAAAGATCGTGTTTTTTATAATAAAAATTCTGTTTGTTTTTAAATTGTTGGAAAATTACATTGTTTGGTAGTTAAAAATGCGTCCAACAATTTTCTTAGGTGAATTCACATGTGCCGAACATATTTCTTTGGTGAAAATGTGCCTAACTAATATAATAATTATATAAAATAT
>BPLS01014824.1:0-12798 GCA_019656275.1 Rhododendron kiyosumense | reverse complement strand
AGAGCATTCACTGAGCATGTTGATAGCTCACACCCCCACAGTGATTTCTTTTCAGGTGTGTGACGGCACGCGGGTCCACTGCAGAGTCTAGACGGGAGTGGTGTATATACTAGTCTAGCTTTTTGACTCTTTTGATTATGTGCCTATTTTTGGAGCTTGTATATGTTGTAAATACCTGTGGGCACGTCTTGTATGACAGTTAATACCGTATATATGCAAGTTAAGTTTTTTTTGTATGAGTTGGACACCTGGCTGGTGTTTTTATTGATTGTTTGAGTAGGGCCAAGGTGTGGGTCCATCCCATTCGGAAAATAATTTAGCGTGGTGTTTTCCGGGATGGGGTGTGACATTGACAAGTCAGTTCGAGGATATTCAAGGATTGTTCCAGAAATCTCTCAACATTCCACGACACATACATCTACATGAAAGCATTTATAGTGAAATCAGAAGTCGCATTTCATTACAGGCAATGAACTTGATTCATAAGCAGGCACAACACACTGATAACGAAGCCGGCCTTTGCTTTTGTAAGATCAAAAGGACACACGGATTGCCATGCTTTTACGATATTGCACTTTACCGTTCTATGGACAGACCAATTCCGCTAAGCTCTATCCACCCTCACTAGAGTATGTTGTCCATGCACGCCCAGAGGCATACTGACAAGGGACCACGATCCGACAGGACAGCTCAACTTATTGAAAGATTAAATGAAATGGATTCCGACAATCGGGAGTCTATGATGGACAGGTTTCTCGATATGGCGGATCGATCTCGTTGCACAGTTCGACCCCCAGCATAAAACACAGAACACAGGGGTCGACGTACGGGCAGAGATGAGTAGAATAGAGGTCACATACCTTCCTTCACAGTATCCACTTCAGAATCTTGAGCCTCACGTATTCCAACATCGAAAAGGAACAATGGGAGGGATCACCTCGTTGAGAAATTTTCTCAGCAGTATAAGTGTTTGATTTCCCACTGTGTTGTCATTCGACCCGACGGTCATTGTGGCTTCAGGGCGATAGCCGCTCAACTCTATGGTTCTAAAGATGAATGGGCTCAAGTACGACATGACCTTATCCAAGAGATTGAACAAAATTGGGTCTTGTATGATTAGCTTTATCCATAACGTAATTACGTATCCCATGTGCTACAAAGACTTCGTTGCTTCCAGCCATCGACACCAGAGGATCATTGGATGGATTCTATATCATTGGGACTTGTCATTGCATCAACGTACAATGTTGTACTGCATACGTTCGATATGATTTCTTCGAGTTATCTCACTCACTTGCCGTTGAGCTCCCATCCATTCCATTCGCAGCACACACACATATAGCTATCGGCCGTGTTAATGGCAATCACTTCGTGCAAGTTTTCATATACCGTCATTACCCTGTACCACCCATCATCATATGGTGAAGGCCAAATGCATCAAATGAAACACACGGATGGGCTCATCCTTATGAAACACGCCTCCAATTGTGGTATGAAGTGATGCAGATAGATCCACCAAGACGACGACCACAATTTGACGGAAATATTAACTAAATTTATGTATTTATTTATGTTCATATATTGGTTCTATGTACTCAATTATAATTAAATGAAATTTGATTTCAGCTTGCATTATTGACTGTTTAGATAAATATAAAGTAAATTTAAGTGGATTCAACATACATAATTTACTTCAAAACTCAAATATAGAAGTTTTAGAAAAATGACAGACAAAAAAATAAAACCAAAGAGATAATATATTGGGCCCAAAAAATTATTTAATTTAAACACATTATTTCATATTCAATATTACACTTGTTTGATAGATTTCATTGAATAGATTTTAAATATATAAAATTTATTTAAAAAAATTTGTGATTTCAACATCTTCAGATAGTTTATATATTAAAAAATATGATTAAAAAACTAAGTGTTCCAAATTTTAATCTGTTTGAACTAGTGAATAGATTTTTATTTTTCTGATTATTTTATCTTAATGGTCATAATTGAATTTTGCCTCTAAACTCTCGTTGATTAATCCTAAAAGATATTTGATTCTACAAATTTCTTAAAATTAATCAACAAAACCCCTATATTCAAAATTTAAATATAACCATTTAAGATAAAATGATCAAAAAACTAAATTTTTCCACTAATTCAAACGGATTAAAATTTAAAACACTTAATTTTTCAAAATTTTTAGACAGTTTAAAGTACCACAAAAATATAGTTTTTTCCATTTTACATTATTTTACCATCAATATTAGACTCGTTTGATAGGTTTTATTGAGTAAATTTTAAAAATATAAAATTTATTAAAAAAATAGGTGGCAAAAAAGTTATTAATATTTACAATTCTATAGAAAAAAAAAATTAGAGAAATGGGTGAGAGAGAGAGCAAGTGGATAGGGTAAAATAAGAAATTCTCGATGCCCAGTGTCAGACCCCCTTGACACAAGAGAAGAAGCGATTAACAACTCTCATCTCTCTGTCATAAAATTTGCATTACAATAAAAGCTTAATTGGCCAAGTGACATAAGATGACAAGCATAGTCACCAAAAACGTTTTAATTGCCCAAGCATACTTGGTTTGAGTGGTGGATCAAAAAAAAAAAAAATTTACTTGGTTTGAGTGGTTCAAAAATTCATGTCTCAATGGGGCATACAACTAAATGCCCCAAAATTATGAACAAAATGGATTATACTCTTTTCTTGTGGGATTTAAAATCCAAAAAAAATAAAATAAATTTCCTAACTACTGGACTATCAAATTGATTGATTAGGTAAAGAGTCACAAATTATTTTTTTTGTGACAATTATCTTAAATAAATTAGTACTTCCTTCCATTCGATACTCCACATCTCAATCCCAATTTTCAAATCAAAATTCCACTCCTAACATTTGGTTGGCATCCTTTCTGTTCTGAGATGAATCTACAGCTTGAAATTGGATAATTTTTCGATCAAATAATCAGAATAATCTCTCAGAGAAGATAAGAAAACAACCCATGATGAGAAATGGCTAACCAAGGCAGAATTGGAAATACTAACATTTCAAAAGATCCGTAATACTATTCATTAGTCACATTTCAAGAACCAGAGATAGACAAACCCAGATCCAACGCTAATCTGCAGAATACTACAAGCCCAACAAATCCTACCAAGAGAGAGAGACATATACTATTATGGAGTACTAATGATAGAAACCCCCAAATCAGCAAACCCTAACTAAGCCCTCTCCCCGCGGATCCGCCTCGCCAGCTGAATGTCCTTGGGCATGATCGTGACCCTCTTGGCGTGAATCGCACACAGGTTCGTGTCCTCGAACAGCCCCACCAGGTACGCCTCCGCCGCCTCCTGCAGCGCTGCCACGGCGGAGCTCTGGAACCGGAGATCGGTCTTGAAGTCCTGCGCTATCTCCCTGACGAGCCTCTGGAAAGGGAGCTTCCTGATGAGGAGCTCCGTGCTCTTCTGGTACTTCCTGATCTCCCTCAGCGCCACCGTCCCCGGCCTGAACCTGTGCGGCTTCTTCACCCCTCCCGTCGCCGGCGCCGACTTCCGAGCAGCCTTTGTCGCCAGCTGCTTCCGTGGGGCCTTCCCTCCGGTCGATTTCCTCGCGGTTTGCTTTGTCCTTGCCATCTCTTGTTTGGAGAGAGAGAGAGAGAGTGTGTGTGTGTCTGGTTAGGTTTCTAGAGAGAGAAGACTAAAGTTGCAGAGAGAATTGTGAATTGGGGAGTGGGATTTGGAGGGTATTTGTAGGGGGGAGAGAGAGAGAGAGGAGGGAGGGAAGTTTGAAATTTTCGATGGGGATTTGGAAATTTTTTAGTTGGAAGAGTGGGGGCAGTTGGATCGGTGGGTGATGGACGGATGAGATTCTGTTAGTGGCGATCCGCGTGAAGGGTTTAAGAGCCAATAGGAGTGGGAGTTACGATTTATGCGGTTAGTTAGGGGAATGATTTTGGACGCTTGGATGGTGTTTTCTTGGACGGGTGAGATTGTTTGAGCTGAGGTGGCAATGTTGTGATCCGCGTGTGGTGGGAACTAACCAATTAATGGGGTTGATTCCCGAAAAAGGCGAATTAAAGTCTTTATTTTCCAAAATCAAAATACTAGTAGCATATTTAAACCAAAAAAATGATTTTGAAGACTACAAATCCATACACCATTTCTCGTTTCTATTTTATTTTAAGTTCATTTATTTCTCTCAAAACCTTAACCTTTCATTCGAATTTTCAAATTTAAAATTGTAGAAAATTGTTGAATATATGGATGATTGATCTCATTCTAAAGGTACTTTTAATTTCTTTAATTTAACTAATTTTATAGAGAACTAGGAGTATGAAATAAGACCTACAACGTGCATTTGCAGTGCGTCAAGCATGTTTTACAATTGTACACACTCGAGTTATTTCACAACCTGATTCAACACTAAACTAGGATTGCAAATAAATTGAGACGTTCGCGAACTCTACCTGTATAAACTTTTGCACATAATGAAAATTCTATAACTTGTACTTGTATAAACTTTTAAAAGCACTGTATACTTCAATTTTAATATGTTCATACAAATTTTATATATGTATGTATGAATTATTTCGGCAGAAAACAAAAATTTCATTTGCAATTCTACACTTGTATGAGAGCATGAATATTTAATATTTTTTGCTCGTTAAGACTCGTAAACAAGTTTGAGTTCGACTCAAACCTAGAGCTCGGCTTGTCAAATTTTTTATTGAGTTCGGGCTCGGCTCGAGCTCACTTAAAAACCTAATGAACGAATCTGAATATTCTAAAGTTCGGCTCGTTTGCAGCCCTAATTAAAACATAATGTATTAAGCAGTGGCGGACTCAGGAATTTGACATAGTGATGGCATCAATTTTTTTGTACCGTAATATACAAGTTATAGTTAAGCACATTTACTCCAAAATAATTTTAGCATTCATGATAAATTAACAATTTTAAAGTATATATGTATTTTAATAACTAGCTACTTAGGCAAACTTGCACACCTCGACTATATACGTTAAAACAATATTGTCACATGTTCATCATCTATTTTTTTATTACTAACTCTATGATTACAGTTTTGGGATCAAAAGTATACAAATGCAATGTGGGGATAGACTCAAAATGCACTACTATTTTCTACTGCCTTTTGAAAGAAAAAAAAAAAACATTCATCTTTTTACCGTCTTTTGGGAAAAAGGCAAAAAACCCCAAAACAGTGTGAGGCAGTCTCAAACCCAAGAACTCTTATTTACAGGGAGAACACTTTACCATTACACTAACAGACAACTATATACATGCATTCGACATAAATAATATATATACAAAATTGCAAATTTTTTTTAAAGGGCACGGGGCACGTGACCCCACGTGCCCTATGGTGGGTCCGCCCCTGGTATTAAGCAATAATTAATTAACAAGGTTTAATGTATTTCACTTTGCTTGAAATTTTAAGTGTCTTTTAAAATGTAGATTAAATTTTCCGTGAAAATTAAAGTAGGCTACTGCTTACTTAATTTGAACTAAATTTGTAAATACTTGTATACGACCATATGCACTACCATCACCCTCAGCTAACTCTGTCGCCACCGCCGCCGCCACCACCACTACTCCATTACTGCCATCTCTCCACTTGTATAGATCAGAGACAAGGGAACTCATTCCCAACTCTAAACACATCTGTCAACTATTTTGGAGGAAATTGTAATTTTAAATTTGATGTTTGAATGTAGTATCTACTCCTAATTTTTTTTGTGGTGTTTGTTTGATGAGTCATTTGAACTTAACAATGCATCGTGTTCTAATATTGTAGTCACAATTCGTCATCAAACAAAGGAAACTCATTTATGAACTTGGTCCATTGTTATTTAGATCAACAGAGTGCATGCGAGCTACAGTACTATTTTTTTTTTACAGAAGATTGTAGTAACAAATCCAATCCATTGCAGACCATGAAAACCCCATCCATTCCAGTTTCATGGAATGCCCAGTTGCTTATGAAAGTGCAGGATGAGAGAAACAAGCTAATTAAATCTTCACCAAAACAGAGTGCTCATGTACTGGTAGTTGTTCGGCCTAATAAGCCAAATGACTTATTTTTTTCGCATTTATTAGTTTTCATCAATTTTTTGTGGATTATTATCTTTTCATTATTAGAGGAATCTAAAAGGTAAAAAATTACGATTGAAACCTAAATTTTTAAATAAAGACAAAAATAAACCAATTTTTTTATCTTTATTAAAAAAAATTAGGTTTCGATCATAATTTTGTACTTTTTAAATTTTTCTAGTCATGATGAAGCAATAATCCACAAAAAATTGACGAAAAATTAACAAATGCGAAAAAAATTTGAATGACCAAAAAAATTAAGCCATTTGGCTTATTAGGCTGAACAATAACTAGTACTACTAAATTGAAATATAGAAAACCCTGAAACTCAAAGAACCACTGGTCCTCAAAATACTACTCCATATATTCTTTCAAAAAAGAACATTACAGAATAGTAATGCTTCGCGCCTAATTCATATATAGTTATGTACTGACCCTGTATATATATAGATATCTCTCCCCTTAAACAACTTTCAAAGCTACACAAAGGGGTCCCCTCTGTTCATGCAACTTTGGTACTGAAACACCTCAGCATGTTGTATATTCCGGCATGTCGCATATAGAAACAAAACCTAATGCTCGAAAATGGATCTTCACAAAGTACTTGTGCCCGCAGTTATCTGCAAATAGTTGAAAAGAAACAGTAAAATAAGAGAGCAACATGAAGCTTCTAAAATGGTTTTGGTAAATCTTTCTCAACTATCAAGTACGTGTTGATATCTTTGTAACTCAACTAAATAGCATTCAAATGCAAGTGATAGAATCTGAACTCACAACGCCTACACATTGACAGGAAATCCATTTGCGATTCTCTTCACCTCCATAACTATCTTCAGTTTCTTATTTATCACATGGTACGTTGTTCCACAGCAAATATGCAGTCCTTCTAAGGAAAAGATATCTTAAAGCTGTAATGGGCAAACCGTGATCTAATTTTTTCTATTCATTTTCGTCGTCTATGAATCTAATATGTACCTTATCCTTGAGGTATAAAACTTGAGAAATTCCATGTGAAGCAAGAAACAAACTTCAAGGATATGTCTCTTTTATTTGGAAAAAAAAAAAAAGAAATCTAAAAAGTGGATTTTTGTAGAGAACGGGACGAAGATATTAACTTCCAACCGCAATCTAAAACATTCGTGTACGGGCATCATCATGCAAAAAAACAATCTTATAGTACTTAGTACTTACTAAACCCATCTCTTCTGTGAGGCTGCAGCATTAGATCCAGTTTGAGCTCTCCTCCTAGTTTTAAGATCCCCACCAGCTGATTGCAATTTCATCGGTTTGGAAATGGGTCCTAAATCCTCATTCATTGATTTTTCTTTCAGAGGACTTACAGGTCTGGATTTTTGCCACCTGTCTGTTTGTTTCATTAAGGACCCACAGCCACTTTCCTGTTCTGAATTTTCCTTCCTCCTCGAAGCAACATCACTACTTGCAGCAGAAGTATCTTGATTTTTGACAAGAGAAGCTTGTGGGCGGTTTCTGGGAGGGTGTTCTGAATCGGAAGATGAAGAGCCGGTGGTGCTATCCATATCATACAGGAGGTTTTCTGCCATCACTGGTAGCTGCCTTATGTTTGAGCTTGTGAAAGACGGTCTCCGAAGTCTTGTCAAGTGGACTAACTGTGTCATTGTCATACAATTCAATTCGATGGTTCAATTGGATTCAACTCAATATTGACAACCACATGATTCTTTGATTCTGTGCTTGCCAACTCTGTAAATTTGAAAGTAAAGTAGTCCTACTAACATGACTTCTGGATATCCACTTCCATACTTTGAAATGGTCAGCCATAATTTTAGTTAATGATCTAACCATAAACTGGTTTTAGAAAATTGTCTGAAGTTAACTTTTCAAAAGTCAATGTTGTTTCTTCCTCTTCCAAAACTATTTGGCAAATTGTTTTCAGAGTCATGTCCCAAACCAGTGGCATTTAAATGTATCCTCACCTTCTGTTCTAGGACCAACATGTCCTTCTTCAGTCTTGTAATTCTCATGTTCTTCGTACGGACAATGTCTTCCAACTCTGCAATCCTCTGTTATCAGTTAAATTAAAATTTAGAAAGTGGCTCAGCTTAGCAAACAATAACTATTCGGAAGGAAGAAAAGCAAACAAAATTAGGGGTGTAGGTACCTTAGAACCAGCAGCTTCAGATGAGTGTAGATAAGTGGATAGCTCCTTTATGGTGGCATCCTTTTCTTCAGATTCCTTCTTGAGATTGTATACATCTTGTCCAATCACTAGTGTGTTTAGCTGTGAAAGTTTCATCAAGTTGGCGTTAGTCTTACTGTTGCAGAACTTCAATTAGACAAAACATGTGTGCATAGGTTTTGTTCTGAGAGTTGTTCTTTCTGACAATAGTGTCTGCATAGATGTTCACATGTCATTGTCAATGCATCCCAAACGTTCAAAGAGACATAAGCCCATTATTGTCACAGTTCGTAAGAAAATAAAATGAGGTCATTATTTTTGGTAAGATGTATTAGCACTTCCACAAGTGCAAAGCATATCGTGAAGCATGCGCTTCATATGCGCACCTTTTCCATTTCCCAACTCCTTTTTTGAAGGAAAGGGTGCAGTTTTACAAAAACTCGTAAGAGTAGAATGTTATAACTTTCTCAGAATGTTTTTAAAGCACATTGAAAGGTCCAATACCAGGTAGGTAAAATGTTATCATGATAAACAAGAAAGGATAAAAATAAAGAGAAGAGAGAATGAAAGTGAAAGAAGACAATGGTAGATGAGCTACTCTAAATGTGGAAATGAAAATTTCAAAATACAATTCTTCCTTTTGTGAAAATATACTCAAGACGGTGTACTACTCGCCTGGAGATCTGTTTTAGAAGATTGAAATTATACACCTATATAATATTGCTAGTGCAGTTCTCACAGTCCGAAAGGCTAACCTGGTTGTATAGCCCATTAGGGAAGATGGCAAAAACTCCCAAAATATGAAGCTTTGCTGTAATTCTTATTTGACATCTCATGTACAAACAAAACTTTCATAAAATTCAGAGAGCAGAAGTTGCTACTTATTAATATTTGTATTACCTTTACATCAACACAGGAAGTGACACTGGAACCCCAATCCGACAAATCAGACATGCGACGCTCATCTGGTTGTACCACATTGGATAGACGGCTTTTATACTTGTACAAATCATCACCACTCAAACGTCTGACCACGGAGTTATCCTAATAAACAATAGAATAAGGTAAGCACTTGATTTTAGGCTTCAAATCTCATCAATCATTGCAAATGTAAACTCAATGAAAGGTACGTATCCAAAGACATTCTTACCATTTGATCGTTTGCCTGATGCTGATCAGAAAGCCGGTGGCCACAGGCAACTGTTTTAACTTTTTCGGAGGCAATTGGTTCGTTAAACAGGAAATCAACATTATTGGAGAAAGAAATGTCCTCCCAAGTTCCCGGTTGATCCTTAAAATAATTCACTTGCTCGCACAAATTATCAAGCTTCTGTTGCATGCTTAAAAGCACCTGATCCTGAAAATAATTTATGGAATCAAACTAAAAAGTTCAGCAACAGCTTCTTCGGACATCTAACTTGAGTTCCACAGTTGAATTATTGAAAGGAGCAAAACAGAAAATCGAATTTGTAGTACTAACTGATAATGAAGGTGGCAACTGAAAATTAATATTTGAAGATACAAGAAAGTAAAATCAAAAGAACTAAAGAAAGCCATATAATGAAAAATCAGAACACAACACCCTAATCGTGGGGGGGGGGGGGTTTTTTTTTTGTTGCTAAATGGCTATATTTGCAGGGAAATTGAATAATCTAAAAGTTCCCCCGAATCAGTTTTAAAGAACTTCATTCACTCTTCATTTTATTTTATCACTGAAAATTAAGCTGAAATGGTGGACAATGTGGACCAACTAATGATGATTAAACAAACCTACAATTATAACCATGGAACCATATGCAAGCATGAATGAACTGGACAATAAATTGAAAATTCAATGCAGGTGGATTCATCAATCAAAGATTAAGCTGGAAATGTGGGCAACGAGGAGAACTGTTAGATATAAAACCAAAGATACATCACATCAATCAAAAATCAAAACCGCGAAATCAGCCATAGAATTGAATTAAAGTCGGGCGCATTTAATGAAACGAAGCCCCAATCGCTACCATCTAGCCCTAAACCCAAATTCATAAAACCCACAACAACCATTCAAATTCTAATCAAACCCATTTGTGGAAGTACCCTATTATTAATTACAACAGATACATGCAATGCAACCAAACCCTTCTCTTAACCGTCCAAAACCCTAATTAACCCAAACTTAACAACAGCACAAAAAAAGAAGAAAGAAAAACTAATAAAAGTCACAATTACTAACCCTAAGTTCAACCGATTTCCTGAGCTGAAAAATGTGCCGGTTCTTCTTCGAATTGGCGGCCGCGACGGCAACAACAGCAACCACTAGAATCCGATGCATGGGGCTGAACAGTTCCCAAGCCACGGCTTCACCTGGGCTCAACCCACCGCCGATGGTCGTAGCCGAGCTGGCTTCTTCGGCGCCCACGAGCCTGCCCTGGAGGGTCACCCATGCGAGCTGTCTCGTGGCTCGCACGGGCCGGTTTGGCTTGGTAAAATGGGTCGAAAGCCGGCGCGGGGAGGGCGAGAAGGAAGGAGAGAATGGAGTCAGAGAAACAATAGATAATGGGGCGCTGAATCCGCTCTCATGGTCGTCTTCCATTGAAGAGAGAGAGGGAGAGAGAGGGCGTGATTGAAGCGAGGTGTATTTATTGGAGAAATTGTACTATCGATTTTTGTGGAGTGCAATTTTTTCCATAAATAGGGAAGGTTTATTTGAAAGTATTGTTTGAGAGGGAAACTATAGAAAACACTGCTAGGTGAACGTTGAGCACAACTGGGTTTTTGACGCGTGTACCCTGTTCAGTTCTTGGAATTTTCCTAGCCGTTGAGTTTGAAGGAAAAGTATCTTTGAATGGATTGGGAGATGCTACCGAGTGTGGGTGCTTGACAGCGATGTCGAGCAATCGATTTGGCTATTCATCTCGACTATCAACAACTCGATTTTAATCGAGCAATAGACGATAATTTGAATATTGGATCAATTTTGACACTTGTAAAGGGAGAGAAATGAAAGAAAAATAGTAGAGTGCATTATTTTTCTCCCTCCTTCGAGAAAATGAAAAGAAAGAAATCCAAGTGAAATTAATGAAAGTCGATTTCTTTCTCTTTTCCTTCCTCTTTCCTCTCATTTTTGCATATTATTTTCTATTTATAAAACAAAATTTCCCCTTTTTTTTCTTCTTCTATGTGGAAATAAGTCAAAGAAGATAATTTTCCATTTTAGTTTCTCCCTCGTTCAAGTTCTTTTCTTTTCATTTTCCTTGGAATATAAAAATAAAACGGAAATTTTTTAAAATAGCACGTGAACTTTCACCCAAATGTCTCATAAACACCTTTGTTTAATTTTATTTCAATTTAATACTCATATACTTTACAAAACCCTCTAATTTAGACATTTGTTGTCATATTTCGTCCAATTTGTGAATAAATGTGGTAACGTGACATTTTTCTCTTGTTAAGTGCCCCTTTGGCACACAAGAGTAGGCCCAAAAGTTGTAGAGAGAATCATAGCCCCAAAATTTTCCATAGACAAACAAAGTCAAAAGTGTTTCCAAGAAAAAAGAAATTTTTCATGAAAATTCAGACTAAAATAATTCGATGGTAGATCACAATTGTTTATTATCTAAGACCAAAAAAATTATTTTTGACTAATTAACCAAACCCGAATAGTCTTGAAATCAGGGACGGATACAGGCAGGGGCACAGGTCTCCACTCGATTTTGTAGAATTATATTAATTTTCTTGAATATTTTACTTATATCTGATAAATTTGTGATAGTGTTCGAAGAAAATTACTCTAGACTTGTAGTAACTCTGAAATTTTAATAAATAAAAATTTGTTTATTATTCGAGTTATTATTTAAACTGCTTGAATTGCTTGAATTTTCTTTTATTTTCTTGTAGTTTGTCATAATTACACTTTAGCTCTTCAAAGTTTGTTTCTTGACTTTAAGCCCTACTTAGCAAGTCTAGTTAGCTTCTAACAGACTTATTAGAAAAACCAAACTAGGAAGTCATCTAGTTACATTTCCCTAACCATAGATGGACCTTTTTGCCTATCTTTGAACCTTATGAACCTCTTCAACCATAGACTTGAAAATTATTTATTTATTTTCTTTTATTATTTTGGTTTTCTTCTTTATCCATTGGACGATAAAAGTTAGGAGAATTTTTATCCATTGGATAATAGAGACCCTATTCTTTATATTAAAGGTATTTATGGAAAGATTTGATTAACTACAAATTTCTATATAAAAATGGGATTATATAATTATTTAAAAGGACATTTTGGTTATTTTAATATAAAAATTTTCTTATTACTTTTGTCCATTGGACAATAAATACTAAGGGATTTATTATCCATTGGGTAATAAGGTTAATCTTCCAACTAAGTACTTGTATTTAATAAACAACTATTTTCTAGTTACACTTGTGGTGATATATATATATATATATATATGTATGTATGTATGTATGTATATATATATGTATGTATGTATGTATATATATATATATATATACAGTAGTTTTCATATCCGGTCGTCCGG
>BPLS01014822.1:0-22652 GCA_019656275.1 Rhododendron kiyosumense | reverse complement strand
GTCTCCTTTATCGTCATTTATACGCCCTTTTTCTTTCTTTATTGGTCTTGTTTCTTACTTTTTGATGAACTTTTCTCGATCAATTACAAATACTAACATATACGTACTCACATTCACATAGGAAGACACACACAGTACACATGCAATGTGTGCACGTTCAAGTTTATGTTTTGGTGTCTAATGAGAGAATATTATCAACTTATTGTTGAACGAGAGAATCAAAAGGACTGAATGAAATTCATTTTCTACTGAATTAATAGATCCCCACTTTATCAGCAGGTGGCAAACAAGGGTCTCATACGTTGTTATTGAAGCTGAGTGCAGGAGTCTTCACTGAAAGTCTACTAAAATAAACAAACGAAATGTCTCAATTGCACATTGAATGAGCTTATCCCCCCACACAATCATTCTCATATTTGAGAAAGATTGTGTGTGGAATTTTTTTGCTTAAATCCAATATTGAAAGACTCTGCACTTCGTTAATTGAAAATGATGATTTGGTGTCTAATGAGAGAATATTATCAACTTATTGTTGAACGAGGGAATCAAAAGGAGTGAATGAAATTCATTTCCCACTAAATTAATAGGTCCCCAGTTTATCAGTTGGTGGCAAACAACGGCCTCATACGTTGTTTTTGAAACTGAGTGCAGGAGTCTTCACTGAAAGTCTGCTAAAATAAACAAACGAAATATTTCAATTGCACATTGAATGAGCTTATCCCCACACACAGTCATTCTCATATTTGAGAAAGATTGTGTGTGAAATTTTTTTGCTCAAATCCAATATTGGAAGACTTCGCACTTCATTAATTTGTATATTTGTTTGTTTATTTGATTGATTGAAGATTCGTTCATTTGGATTGGAGAAGCCAATAAATGTTCTTTTTTTTGTGGAAATTAGTATTTTGCGATACTTGATTTAAGAGAGAGTTTTGGTTAAGAGTTTGTGATTGCACTTTTGGTGAGAGAATTTATAATAAATGGCCATACACTATAATATTGCAGAATGAATAAGCATTGGACCCGCATTATAATATTGCATCATTATAATGTATGACCTATAATGACTTGCGCAAACTGACATGCTAACCAATGATGGAACAAAGGGAGTCTAATGGTAGTGACCATCACGACAAGAATTTTAGAAAATACAATTATTATATGTGACAATTTTTTTTTATCCCCAACATATATAGTCTCGTCACTGTTAGGTTTTTTTCCTTATTTTTTTATTATATACTAGTCATACATCTTCTATTTTTGTTTTCATGAAATGAGACCCAAAAAAGTATTCCAAAACTAAATTCAATGGATCAAAGTGAAATAATATAAATGATGATGTGTAATTAAGAAAAAAATATTCCACACTCTAACACTAAAACAACTTAACCTAAAAAAATGAAGAAAATTTAATTATTATGTCATTATCGATACCCAAAATTAAAATTAGTCTTCTTTTGTACTCCATATGTAAATGACAAACATCATTTAGTTTAGTTTTTGTTTGTTATTTTAATTTTTTCTGGAGCCGATGACTATTAATATTGTAATGTATTTTTTTAATTTTTTTAGTATACATTTCGCCACTGCTATAGTAAAATCCTGGTTTCGTCCTTACATGGGATAGTAGTAGCAAGTGGTTATTGAAGTTCAAGATTTTATTTTATTTTTTTGGTCAAACAGAATTTCTAGCATTAAATAAAAGGTATTCCCTCCATCTCAATTTACTTGTTCCAGTTCAAACCGGATAAAAAAAATTAGTTACAATTTTAAATTGGTAATGAATTTTATATCCAATGTGGATCTTGTTTAGTAGATCTCGATTTATTCTATAATACAATGTTTTCAAAATCACTTAAAATATTATAAATTACAAGATATAATCAATTGAAAAGCGGCACGAACTCCTAAAAGTGACAATTAAATTGGGACGGAGGGAGTAGTAGAGTTGCATATGTTAAAGGAAATGAATCTCATATTGCTTGGGAGTAAAATGAGTGATCACTTAATAATATCTGAGACCTCTCCACCTATTTCCAATTGATTTTGAAATGGACATAAAATTTATATAGCGTAGATACAGGACGACGGACGGGACTGCCAAAAGAAAACGGACAACTTTATTCCCTCGGACGAAACAGAGAAAGAGGCTGCGGTGATATCTTCTTGGGTAGCATGCAGGACATAAAACAGAAAACAAGGAACACGCAAGACATAACACAGAAAACGAGGAACGGGGCTGCCGATGCATAAACAAAGGGCTGCCATCAGGAGGATTTTGCGTTTCATTATTTCGCAGTTTTCTTCCTCGCGCTTTTTTCTTCAGAGCATTTTTCTTCAAGTTTTTGAGGTTTTGTTTAAGAACGCATGCACCGGTAACTCGTATTTAATTTATGTTCTTAACTAAAGTTGCTCGTTGGTATTCAATTAGTTGTTTTCTCTTGGTTATTTTTCACATCGCGCAAAAGAAGCGTGTCTCAAATTAAGGTTTCTTTTATTTCATGTGCAATGATTAGTGAGTAGTTATATAGGTAAAGTCGCGGAGTGATTAGCACACAATGGCTAGTTCTGGCACTGCTCCCATTTTCAAACAATGAAAAAGACAATTTTAAATTGATAAAAAATACTTCCCGCAAATAAACCCAGGTATTGTCGGAGCCCATGTAAATGAGGAATGGGAGTCCAAAACTCATTCTCTGGTATGCATGAGTAAACGGCGACCAGAGGGTCTCGCATCTTGTGGGATATATTTTCCAATCTAAAGTGGAATGTTTTTCAAACAACCAAATGGAGCAAGTTAATCCGAACTGCTTACGAGTACTACGAACTCTATGAACGTACATTTCTTTTAATTATTTGAAAATTACAATCAATTTCTAAATTTTAGTTAATCTCAATCAATCGACAAGGGTGGCTACCTAAGAGCCCGTTTAATTAATAACAACTTGAGTTTTTAGTCAATACACATCACGTCATTGTGGATTCGACTCCGGACTTACCGGATATTGTGCTACGTCGGTTTCAACACTATACTTAGGACAATCCATTATTTTAGGACTAGAAAATCATCAAAAAGGGATGTAACCAAATAAATATGGGTAATAAGTAAAAGAAAATTACCACAAGAGATAGGATGTCCTTGTTGTCTAAGCACTCGAAATGAGAGAGCCACAGTGTAAAGATCTTCATCATTAGCTATTTCATGATAGGTTTCATATATGTGCTGTAATGTTGTCTCAATCTCGATTTCGAAATGGTAGCCCACACCTAGGCGTTGAATTGTATCAATCAAGCTCAACTTTTGTAAAGGTTTATCAGCACTTGCCACTATCATCTCTCTCACTTTTTCTTTGAGCTGCTCAATTCTTTGCTCCATTTTAACATCCGGTTCCTATGGAAACAATGATAAATCTACTCATTTGGAACTATTCTAATGTAGTGTCTTACATGATACTAAACATGTCACAAATAATGGGTGCCACATAGTACGTCTATGACTGTATAGTGTTCAAACCACAGTACTTGTCACCAAAATATTACCGAAACATTTGTAACCACGAAATCAAATATCCACAACAATCTTGGCGGTGAAGAGAACGATGAAAGTATATATGATGGAAACGAAGATAGTGAAATTATATATATTACTACGTAACTCAGTAAAATAAGAATATTTTTATGCTTGTTTTTCACTATATATCCTAAACCGAGATTAATATATAAAAAATAGCATTTATGTTGATCATATTGAAAGGCTGTAAGGATTTAATTTTAAGTATTCTACATATGATTCAAAACAATCTGAGACAATTTTACCACGGCATCGACAAATGCGTAGGCAAGGAAATAATCTCCCCAAACACTCGGGTGAAAATTTGCAGAGCGACGTGGAGTGCCCTTGGGTACTTGGCCATGGGTCAATGTAAGAGTTGGGCAAGAGTTTATTTCCATTTTCCTGGTGGGTTGCTTTGGAGGCTATGAATGGTTAAGAGAAGGGGGAGCTCGACTAATTAAACAAGAAAGAACACTTTGTAGTCCTTGCTTTCACTCTCTGGCTGGTTGGATAGAAGAGCTCTCATACTTGCTATTTATAGAGTTTGGATGTCCTCCTATTCCAACAAAATTATATATATCATCCGTCCCTAAATAAGTGTCCAGTGCGTAAAATTAGGCTTTACAAAACATGCATAATTTTTATTAAAAAAATTAAATTTTTTTCACAATCTAATATAACTCATTACTATCTATTGATTTGTAAAAAAAAATTGTTTTTTTTAACGAAACAAATAGTTCTTTTTTAAAGCCTAATTTTATGCGCCGAACACTTATTTAGGGACGAAGGGAGTAATAAAGATTGCTTGCGAATATAGGTCAAGACTGAAGAGTAACCTTTTCTTGGCAAGGTGCATTGTATTTCAACGGTTGATTAGATTTTTTTTTGTTCAATCAGTGAAGAAAAGTTAATTATACACTTGTAATTAACTAAGGCTGTGTTCTCATTAACTAATTAAGAGATTAAAAATGCATGCATGGCTGGTCGTTTTTATTTTTTTTGGTCGGCCAAAGAAAAATTTTATTCAAAATTCGAAATGGTACATCGATCAAGGGAAAGAGTAAAAATGCATCACTACTAGAAACACACATCAGATAGGCACGTAAATGTTCACATAAGCGCCCCCTAATTTATCTTTATTAAGTCCATTCATATTGTTACTTGGAGATTAATAATGTGATTGTTGTCTTGCAAGTGTTAGGAAGCTTATATCTTGAAAGCCTATTAAATTAATGAACGTGGCTAGAGCTGAGAGGATTGAATCATGAATTGAGCTTTGGAATTTACTGCGACTGTCCATCAACGTCCGTGTTCTCTTAGAATTAAAATTGGTTTACAAATACACATGTGTTGGTGACATGTGTTGATGGATCCAATAGAAAAATGGCACAATATGTATTGGCCTTGCTAGGGTGGGCCAGAATACGAAGAAAAGGCTTTTCCATGTTTTACATGACAAAGGTTTTACAACACCTCATAAATGGGAGAAAAAGCAGTCTCGTGAGGGGATAGGTTTTTTCGGACGGAAGAAAACAAAAAAAAGGCTGCCGCAGCCCGTGCACGCTGAGCCAAGAAGAGAGGGCTGCCGAGAGTTTTCTTCCTCTCAAGTTTTTGAAGTCTTGTTCAATTACTCGTATTCTCATAATTCGTTTTAATTTATGTTCTTAATAAAAGTTATTTGTTGGTATTCGATTAGTTGATATTTCTTCTTCTTTTTTTTTCTTCGGCAAATGAAACAATTTATATAACTCAAAAGGGTACATCGAAAAAAGAGCATATAAGCATAAAAAGCTTCGAAACTCCGGAAAAGAAAAACATCCAACAAAAAGTTTGATAAAACACCTTAGACTACATTACAATTTTAATTTCCGGATACCATCTAAAAAAATCTTAAAATCCTCCACGGTATATACTTTGACCATATCCCCCACCTCCCACGGAAGTTTTCTAGAGTTGTTGAAAAAACAGTTATTTCTTACCAACCATATAGACCATAGTGTAGCATAGAAGCAAGATTCCCAAATATGTTTCTCTAGGTTGAGGTACCCATTATCAAGCCACCAACTCGCTAGAATTGAAACAAAGGCTAGGCATGCCCACTTGACCTTCCTACTTGACGATTTCCTAATCCTAAATTAATGGGTTGTCCCAAGTGTAGGGTAGAGACCGACGTAACACAATATCCGGTAAGTCCGGAGTTAAATCCACAGAGACGATGATGTATGCTAACTAAAAACTCAGGTTATTATAATTTAAACGGGCTTTTAGGTAGCCACCCCTTGACGATTGATTGGGATTAACTAAAACCTAAAAATTGATTATACTTTTTAGATATTTTAAAAGAAGGTACAGTCGTAGGGTTTATAACACTCACAACCAGTCCGAATTTACCTATCCATTCAGTATTCTTAAAAATATTCAACTTTAGATTGAAAAAGATACCCCGCAAGATGCGAACCCTAATAGTCGCCGTTTACTCCTGCGGAGCGGAGAATGAGTTTTGGACCCCATTCTTCTATTCACATGAGTTCTGACAATATCCGGATTCGTCTACTGGAAGTATTTTACCAATCTAAAATTATCTTTTTCATTATTTGAAAATAGGAGCAGTGCTCGGGCTGGCCACGGTGCGCTAATCACCGCGTGACCCTACTCATATGACTACTCACTAATCATTGCGCAAGAAACGAAAGAAATCCTAATTTGAAACATGCTTCTGAATACGAAATAAACAAAAGAAATAATTTAATAAACAATTATTAACGAACACCTTTAATGAAGAATAAAAATTAATACGAATTATCGGAGTACAAATAATTGAACAAAATTTCAAATAATATGAATGAAATAAAACTCAGGAAGAAAACTGTATGAATGAAAGTCTTGCAGGCCCGTTGTTCCTTTTCCCCGGCAGCTCGGTCCCCCATTTTCTCTAATAGCGTGATTCCTTTTATAAGCTGCAGATTGCCCCCATAAAGGAAACCTATTTTCTTTTTTTTTACTATTCCCAACCGACTCTAATATTTCCCATCTTGGCCCACCATTTAACCATTGGGCCCACCATGACATGTCCAAATTACATGGAATTGTTTTGCCACCTATCAGCCCGTGGACTAATTAGTTCCGTGCTAAACGGGGACAGATCCAATATAGGCACAGACAAATCACGTGACTCAGCTGAAATTATCGAGATTTTTTTTTGTGTGAATCACAACGGGATGTATTGTATATAAAACTAGCCAATAAAGAACATAATGAATACCTAGATCAAGTGGTCAGAACTTGTATTTCCATATAGGACGTCCCATGTTCGAAGCTTGGTACTGCTGTTTGGTTATTTCTTTTTGCCTGACAAAGCCAAAACCATACAACACCCCCACAATGCCAGTGTGGTCCCGTACAAAGTACAAACATACAACTCCCCCACAAAGCCAGTGTGATCCCGTGCTTTCTGGTAATTTTGTTGCTCTTTTCTTGTGTGGAGTGTGCAATACCACAAAGCCAAACCATACAACTCTACCAATTACTCAAATAAAAATGTCATAAATCATCTATTGAAAATGTAAAAACATAGTACATTCATTTTTTTATTCTATTATATTTTTTGCAATGCATATTCTCTTTATATCAAGTTATGAGTTTTTTTATTAAGTTTATGATCGAAAGGTGACCCATCTGTCCAAAATTTCTAGATCCGCCACTGGTGCTAAACATATGACCTTCAATCGGACTTGCTTCCAACACCGTATAATATTTTAATTCTGCATTTTTTGTACCAAATCCTTCAGATACTTACAATACACAAATTAAGCATTAAGCTCTGAATAATAATAAAATTAAGAACGTTATTTGTCCATAATCATACACAAAATTAATATGTTTTCTATACTATCTTTTATCGTACGTAGTACAATGAAATTGGCAGAGGAGTCAGAGGCGGCTCCACCCTTTTGAAACCATGGTCAACTGACCACCCAAAAATTTTTTTTTTGCTTAGGATACATGTAAAATTTTTGGACTAGTCTAATTTTGAACACCCAATCCAAATATTATTGAACACCCAACCCAAATATTATGGGAAAATGATGGTCAAGGATGTGTTTTGATAATTAATATCCGCTAAGGACATTTTGTTCATTAACAAATGTTCTTGGCATATCCTTAACTTAAAAGGTATTAATTATCAAAATACGTCCTGAGCCGTTATTTTCCCTAAATATTATTGAACATCCACCCCAAATATAGCCCACAAATTAATCCACTTGAAATTGAAAGCCCAAATTTCAGCCCACTAACCCAATTTCAGAAATAACAAAATGAAAAAAGAAAATAAGAAAATTAATGAACAAATTGAAAAAAAAAAACACGCAGAAGTAAGAATATCGTTCGGACCTCTCTGGCTCTCTATAACTCTGTTCGAACTTTGGTACAGGTTTGTGATTCCTCTCTCTCTCTCTCTCTCTTTCTCCTTCTCTCTCCCTCAATTACTCAAAGGTTTTGCCGTTTTGGATTTGGGCTTTTGCCAGCCTTTTGGTACCGTTGATAATGAGGATATCATGCAACGGTTTCAAAATATGAAAACTCATCGAGGACAATTGTAATAGCTTATATACTTTGCTATTTTTGGGTCGCACTTTAGATGTTATGATTATCATGTATGGTTAGCTTGGGTTCGTAGCCTTTTTGACACGAACGCTCACTGCTTACTGAGGCAAGAGGCCCGGTTACTAAGTGAAAAGCCTGAAAAAGCATGCACTTTATTCATTTTTTTCTTTTGTTTTGTTCTTCTTTTCTCTCTTTTTTTTTCTTTCATTGGGGAACGGACATTAAACATTCTAATAAGACATCTAACTCATACTGAGGCATCAAAAATATATGTACGGCACTCGAGGTCAATTTCAACTCTAAGTGTGACGGTGCTCGTGCAAAGGCATGCATACGAGTGATTAATCGCTATCCAAACATAGATGATACGAACCAACTAAGTGTCTCTCATCAATGACTATGTTCACAAGCTTAACTCTATCAATAAAATCATATCAAGACTCCAACTTGAGCAATAATCAAAATAACACTAATCAAAAAACCAACAATCACGTCGGAAATCATAATCAAGTATCCAAAATCTTTTTCTTTTTTTTGGAAAATTTTTCAATTTTTACTTTTTTTTTTTAAATTTGACACACAAAAAAAAAATGCAGTAAAAAAAATAATAATAATAATTAAACCACAATTGCAGCAAACACATTTTTTTCAAAAATAATAGTCTCTCCCCCAAACCTAAATGATGCATTGTCCTCAATGTAGCAAATAAAAAAAAAGGACATGAGAAGTTTAAGGGTTACCTCATATGGGAACAAGTTCTTTTTTAATTTCCTGCAATTGGTTAGTGACACAGAAGAAAAAAATATATATATATAATAATAATAACAATGGGCGTAGCAGAAAATTAGAATAATCAGCTCTCTCTTTTTTTTATCCGCTTCTTATAATTAATAATACATGGATCTTCCCAGCAAAAATCATTTGACACACTCAAAATTAAGTTAGCGAATTGGTAATTCATGTGTGTCACATGCATAGCAGAAGCAAAGGCAAGATCATCATACCATGGGAATGTATGCTTGAATATCATTGTCTCTAAACAAAACTTATGAGTAGGAAGTAAAAGATCAACTCCAAAAATAAAATCCCACTCAACTCTAATGTTGTCATCTCTATGTTCGTCAACTATTGTTTCCCTTTCATTTTGATCCCCATGACTAAGAATGACAATGGGTGCAACCTTAATTGACTCTAAAATTTCAATTCTATGATCGGGTGTTAAAGTTTCCAAATCAACCTTAGGTGGCTCCATAACAGGTGCAAGCGATGGTGACAAAGAAAATGGAACATAGATTTCTTTAGCTTGCCACTTTTCTATACTCATAATAGGAGTTGCAACAATGAATTTACTTGCTCAATAGATTCATCAATATTAATATCACAACTAAAATGGGCTAAGCAAGTCTTTAAAGGATCCTCACTATTTGGTTGCGTTAAAGTCCCTCGACCTAAAAAGATATTCTTTGATTCTAACTCTAATGGATTATTCTCCATAGGTATGCTCACATGCTTATCTAATTGTTCCTCAGACTCAAATGTGAGAATGGATTCTACATGTTCCTGCTCATCAGAAGAGTAAGCGGTGTCACTTGCGACAACCTGCCAGTTTGGATTAACTATAGATCCACTATAAATGTCCTCTTCCTCAATCTCCCTCATTCGATTAGTCAATTGCTCCAATTGATTTTCTAATTTTGAAATGGCTTGAGTCTGAAAATGATTAATCTCTGCGATGGATTGAGTATTCAAGTGAGTAGTACTTTTCATTTCAGCCATGAATGCTTTAAGAGTGTCCTCCAAGGATGACTGTTGTGGTGCAACAGATTGGAAGTTCGGTTGAGACATGGGAGTTGGAGTATAAAAAGGCTGAGATTGAGCAGGATATGATTGTGTAGGAGGATGAAAACCTGGGGAAAACTGATTTGGTGAATGGAATAGTTGCCCACCTATTGGATTATAGGTCTCATGAAAAGAATGACCAAATGGACCTTCAAAATTATTTCGTTCATTAGCTTGCTCATAATAACACGTAGGACAAGTTTCTATTGTATGCCAAGTGCTATAACATATAGAGCATGCACGATTATGATCTTGATTGAAGAAATCCATGCTTCTGGACAAAATAAAAAAAAAAACTCAGCTGCAAAATAAAAATAAAAATAACGGTACACGAAGCGCTCGAGCACTTCCTACTCTAACAATAACTCACTACCTAAAATTAGACTAAAATACCACGGTACTCAAAGAAAATTTAACAAAACTAACTTAGATTAAAAAAGAAAAAGACAGAAGGGAGAACAATTAATATCCTATATATTTGTTGGTTTTTAGGATAATGTCAGAAAATAAAATAAAAACTATCTAAAACTAGTAGTAGGATAAAAACAATTCACAGTTTTTTCAATTTTCCTAAAAATGATTAAGTCCCCGGCAACGGCGCCAAAAACTTGATGTGAAATTTTAATGTACTCGCAAGCGCACGAATCGTACCGAAGTATAGTAATGCAAGAGCGAGGTCGAACCCACAGGGACTTATGATTTTTTTTGTAGGAAAACTAAATAACTTAAACTGATTAAACCCTAACCTAGTTGACAAAAGTTGAGATTGGTTTTTAAACTAAAAGCGAAAAGTAAAACAATGAACTAAATTATCAAAGATGAGAAAATTAAAGCTTCTTTTTAATCAAAGGAGAAAATACTAGGGTTTCGGAATCCACATCCAGTAACTCGTATCATTATATATTCATGATCATTAACTTTACCCAAAATTTCTTCATGATAATCTGAAAGCTAATTCTGTTACCATGGAAAATATCATCGTGAAAGTTCATCAAAAAGTCTAATGTTTGTTCCTCTCCGCTCGCAAGTATAAAACCAAATCATTAATTGTATCTGCTTTTAACAAATCACAATAAATATCCAGTTCTACAGTTAATGATGAAAAACCAGCTTTCAATGCTAAAGACAATTCCAAATCATGAGAAAAACATGATTGAACTCATATCCAGAATATATCCCTAACAATTGAATTGGAGTAAGAACAATTTAATCGAAATCATACCACATATTCAGGTAAAACCAAATCTCACAAATATATAATTGATAGTCATTAATGGGGTTTCATCCTCAACCCTAGTTAAAAGAGTTTAGCCGCTCATGGAGTACAAAAACATATTCATATAAGAAAAGAACTCCATTGAAGAAAATAAGGTCTCACAAAATATGACAAGATGTTCAACGCTTATTCCTCCTTGCTCCAGCCGTAGCCTCTGATCTTCGAACTGCCGTCGTGATCGTCAACCCCAGCCGAGGTAGTGCCTCTGTACTTTTTGCCGTCCATCCATTGTTTCTAGCCAAAGCCTTCTTAAATAGAAATTGCCGAGAATTCTATTAGGTAATAGAACTCTCCCTTCCTAATTAATTCCTAGCCATTAGGATTTCTTTCTATGTAAACTAAAAGACAATCTTTATTTCTAATGGACCAAGATTTTGATTTTGAGTAGTTCCCCTTGATTGCCTTGCCGTAATAAGCTTGGACCCAACACTTGAAATTATTTTGATCACAGGCTTTGCATTGAATCTAACGGCAGAAATATGAGTTGTTATCATCTTTTCCTGTAAATTGAATAATTCATATTAAAATGATCATAAAGATAATAACTAGTCCAGTTAAGCACAATAAAGAACTAACAATATACGATATGGGTATCTCGATATGTCAATATTTCGTGCTCATCAATTAATCCTATTAAGTTCATCAATTTTAACGTATGATCAATCCTATAATTGTTGTTTACTATCTGTATAGGATTTAGTATTCAAAATCCTATTAATTAGCACAATTGCAGTCAACGACAGGTAAATTAAATATTGGTAATTTCACAAGCAAAAAGATCACTTAAGAAAAAAAATAAAAGGTTTTCGTGGCTCCAAAAAAAAAAAAAAATTTTGGCTATGTTTTCCGAGAACATATGATTTCCAAGGTCTCCTTTATCGTCATTTATATGCCCCTTTTTTTCTTAATTGGTCCTTTTTTCCTACTTTTTGATGAACTTTTCTCGATCAATTACAAATACGTACATATACACATTCACATGGGAACACACACAGTATACATTCAATGTGTGGTGCTTCAAGGTTTATATATCTGTTAGCTGAGAATAACAGATTTCAACCAAAATATGGTTATTACAAAAATCGGGGATGTAACCCAAATAAATATGGGTAATAAGTAAAAGAGAATTACCACTGGAGACAGGATGTCCTTGCTGTCTAAGCACTCGAAATGAGAGAGCCATAGTATAAAGATCTTCATCGTTGGCCATTTCATGATAGGTTTCATAGATGTCCTGTAATGCAGCCTCAATCTCGGTTTCGAAATGGTAGGCCACACCTAGGCGTTGAATTGCATCAATCAAGTTCAGCTTCTGTGAAGGTTTATCAACTCTCGCCGCGATCATCTCTCTCACTTTTTCTTTGAGTTGCTCAATTCTTTGCTCTGTTTTAACATCCGGTTCCTATGGAAATAATGATAAATATGCTCATTTGGAACTAGTCTAATTAATGTAGTTGTCTTACCTGATACTAAACATGTCACAATTAAATGGGTGCCACATTTTACATCGATAAACTATTTAGTGTTCAAACAACGGTACTTGTCACCAAAATATTACCAAAACATTTGTAACCACGAAATCAAATATCCATAACAATCTTGGCTTTGTAAAGAGAACAACGAAAGTATATATGATGGAAACGAAGAAAGTGAAATTATATATATTACTACGTAACTCAATCGAATAAGAATATTTTAAAACTTCTTTTTCACTATATATCCTAAACCCAGATTAGTATAATTTTTTTTTGCATTTATGCTGATCATGTTGGAGGATTGTAATGATTAATTTAAGTATTCTATATATGATTAAGACAATATGAGACAACTTTACCGTGACGACAGAAGCGTATGAAAGGAAATAATCTCTCCAAACACTAGGACGAAAATTTGCAGAGCGACGTGGAGTGACCTTGGGTAATTTGCTATGGGTAAATGTAAGAGTCGGAGTAGAGTTTATTTCCGTTTTTCTAGTGGGAGGCAATGAACGGTAAGAGAAGAGGGACTAAACAAGAAAGAACACGCTTTAGTGCTTGCTTTCACTCTCTGACAGGGGCCTGCTATTTATAGAGTTTGGATGAGCTACTATTCTAAAAAAATAATAATAATAAATGAAGATCGCTTGCAAATATAGGTCAAGAATACCATTTAATTTCCTGGCTTGGTAACCATCAATATCATACAAAAACCAAGCCCCAGCGTATTAAGATGGCGCACACATCAAATCAGCTACTTCTTCGAACAGTTTTAACCAAGGGTGCATTTTCACTTTATTATTGGACTACAGGTTACTACTGACAATAGTCAAATTATTTCCGCTAAATGGTACTATATTAGTTGATATATGTGATCAGGAGAATAGCATGCCTAGAAATTGGTTAAAACATAGATTTTAATTAGAGGTGGTAATCTCAATCCATATTTCTAAACCCGCCCAAATCCATCTACTTATAACCCAACCCAACCCACCCATATCATATAATGGGTTGATATGGGTTCAACCCATATCAACCCATATTTATTTGGGTTTAGATGGGTTAAAAATGGGTTCAATATGAGTTGGAATTAAAAGACTCAAATTGGCTTTATTTTTCTGGCAACCGTGTCTTGTTATTCGTTTTACGTTTCCAGCTACTTGTATACTTGACTTCACATGCATGTTATCGATCATTATTTTCCTGAGCGCATAAACTTAGACTTTCTTTATATATTTGTATATTACTATATAAATGTAAATTTTTTTATCGAAACTCATATTTTTTTTGAAAAAGACAAAAAAATAAGTTGAAAGCTGTGTTTTTTCCCTTTTTTTTTTTCCAGTTTCTTTCGTTAAGACAAATGAATAAATCACAAACGTTGATACAAAATTAATAAATACGAAAAAAATTTAAATGAAGACAAAAAAAAGAGGTGATTAACTACTTTTTAATCCAAACCCACCCTCAATTTAAATGACAATTCATATATTCCTAGAGGGTATATGCAAAAAGGGGTCAATCTCGGGGTGGATTTCGATTAAGTAGTTAGGACTGACTTTTTATTTCTATCTTTATTCGAATTTTTTCGCATTTGTTAGTTTTGCGTCATACTTTTGTGACTTATTGATTCGTCTCGGCAAGAGGAATCGAAGAAGTAATATTTTTTTTGAAACTCATAATGTTTTTAAAAAAGACAAAAAAAAAATCACTCCTAACTTTTTAATCCAAATCCATGCACCCTAAGGCCCATTTAATCTTTCAGCAAGTTACGTCACCTTTTTATCATGTTACGTCACCTTTTAAATGAGTTTCTGTTCTTATTAGAGCTGGTTAATTTAATTCCATACATATTCGTTAAACATTTTTTTGTAAGTTTTTCCCTGTTCATAAAGTTTGTGTAAGATGATGGTGGGAAATGAAAAATTATGAAACATTTTTCTTGGTACAATATTGTGAATTATTTTTTTTTTCTCGGCAAATAGAACATTTTTATAAAACTCTAAAGGGATACATCGAGAAAGATCAACCTAAGCCAAAGCTTAGTTGAGCCCAAATTTACAAACACATTCAACCGACAGTTGGAGTCTCTCCTGAGAATTGGGTTACAATTTTAGTTTGCAGAGCGACGTTGAATGGATCCACAAACAAGATGAAGTCATCCAACGGCTGAGAACTTGAACAACTAACGACATACTATTTTTGTTTGCCAAAAAATCTATCTATCTACAGAGCTGCTAATGGTACAGCAGTGGCTGTACAGCAGCCCTGTACAGACGGGGTTTGCGCCCGTCTCGGGTCCCGCAAAGATGATCGGAGCCGCTCATTTTGTTCAAAACATATTATTTACAGGCTAATTTCTGAAGCAAAGTTGGATGATTCGTAAACGTCTTTTCCGATATCGGATTGAGATGATTTTTTACAGGGACCGTAAACAATATGTTTTGAACAAAATGAGCGGCTCCTATCATCTTTGCGGGACCCAAGACGGGCGCAAACCCCGTCTGTACGGGGCTACTGTACAGCCACTGCTGCACCTCAATCTTTACTGATCTACATATTTCCCCCTGTACGTTCCACGCTCTTGTACCAGCACCAGTACCACGTACCTACAGTTCAACGACATGATATTTTCTACAAAGAAGATATATGCCAAATTTTACAACATGCTTCTTTTTTGCCTAGAACCTTTCAACCTAATGTAAGCTAATTCAACACCCTCATTTGGGCTAAGCTCGGACAAAATGCCAGAGGAATTAAAGTTCTGAAGCACGCAACGCACGTATGGTCTAAACTCGTGGATATTAATTTCAGAAATGCTAGGTACAAAGAAAACTTACTCTGAAAGTACCCCGAAAACAGTAATCAATAGTTGAGAATCACTTTGATGATTATGTCACACACATGAAAGTAAATCTCAACTATTGATTGCTATTTTCGGGGTACTTTCGGATAAGTTTTCTTTGTACCTAGCACTTCCCTATTAATTTTAACTTGGCCTATGTAGTTCGCAGCACCCCTTGGTTGAATATTTATAACCTGGCCTGGTCTCTTCAAATTAATGGCTGCAAACTGCAATGACTATTCAAAATTTCAAACCATTAATTGTTACTCATTTTCTTTCTTCTTTTACTCTGTTGTGCAAGACAAATATAGACCATTATTGGTTCTCTGATTACTTGTTCCCTTGAGTTACCACTTTTTTCCGTACACATCACACGACCTTTGCAAACCTGCATCTAAACAGCTTCTTTTTTTTCCTCTTAAGCGTAAGAATTACGGCTCCGTTTCTTTGGGTGTAAAATATTTTTCTGTAAAATGTTATTTCTATTTTTCAATGTTTGATTGTGTAAAAAATAAGAATCGGACGAAAATGATTTATCTTTAAATCTTCCCTCATTTTTAATACCTTATCCAAACCAACTACTCCGTACTATTTAATTCACATCCACAAACATCACATCAATGTAGTCATTCCTTATTAACCAATATCTCTTATTATTTTATCTCCCTTCATAAATAATACCTTCAATTTTTATCCCACATCCAAACGAGTCCTAAAAGTCGATACATTTCCCCAGGTTCCACGCTCTTATACCGGCACCAGTACCACCAACTACGAGATGTAATTCAACGTCATGAAATACATGACCGTCATTGAATTTTCTACTACTCCAACAAAGAAGACAGCCAAATTTTTCAACCAAGTTTTCAACATGTTTCTTTTTGTCCTAGAACGTCCTTTCAAAATGCCAGATGAATTAAAAAGTTCTGAAGCACGCAACGCACGCGCGGTCTAAACTCGTGGAGTATTAATTTAAACCTCAGACTTTTCGTTAATTTAACCTGGCCTCTGATTCTCTGAAGCTCGCAGCAAACCTTTGTTGAATATTTATAACCTGGTCTCTTCAAATTAATGGCTGTAATCAAAGACTATTCAATTTATGCTTTGTTTAGATTGAAATTTGAAAAATAGTAGGGGTGGAGAGAGATAGAGAGAGAAATGTCGTTGAAAGTAGGAGGAATTTAGAAAGAATTTAGGAAGAATTTTTAAAAAAATTCTTTTTGAGTTACAAAGAGAACAAAGCATTAAAGCATCGTTAATTAATTATTTTCTTTTACTCTGTTGTGCAAGACATTATAATATCTATTAATGAATCCCACGCTAACCCTATCGATCAGTTTCTTTTAAACCTTGTCCAAGCTTTCCTCCTTCCTGGGAAGAAAGGAAAGATCTCCTCAAGGGAAAACGTGTTTCTTTCGTGTCATTTCCTCAAGATTAGCCTTTGGCTTGACTGCTACTTTGCGGCGACAAAAAGTGCCTAAAGAAGTCCAGGTAATGTAATGAACATATGCTAGAAATGTCATTTTGGGTCACAATATTTTGATTACGGCAACTCTCTCTCTCTCTCTCTCTCTCTCTCTCTCTATATATATATATATATGGTTGCAACAGATTCATGTAGCCCTAATAGAATAGATATTATCTTATCACTAACTTTTCCTAAGAACTCAAAAAAATCAAAATGCAGAACAATTCATTCTTTATTGGAAAGACAAATACTCCATATGAAATACCACAAAGAAGAAGGTATGTTCCATACCACTGTCAACATTCAAAAGTAGATTATTCATAAGGGTTTTGTTAACATGTGCCCCTAAAGCACATGTTAAGACACTTGTTAGGGCTCTATAAATGAAGCCAACTAACCCCACTAGTATAGGAAATAGTGACAGTAATTGTAATATTGGGTAAAGTGAGAAACTTGTTTAATGAGACAAAAATATCCTTTATTTATTACTGTGCTCCCTTAAGTCTTTTTCCCTCTATTTTTTTTTTTTTTTGGTAAATGTTTTTTTCCCTCTATAATTCATTAGACAACAATAGCCCGATCGAACACCTGTGCGTGGGAACAATTGGTTTTTTTCTCATTTTTCCCTTCTTATCAAGATACAAGAGATACATTCGATCAATTCCTTTGCTCGATGAAAACTTATTTTTCGTAATATTTTGTTAAAACTTATTTTTTGTCATTTTGAATTAAATCATTGTTCTCAACGTTTGGACCGAAGTTGAAAATTTTCATATAGGATGACATTGTAAGCAAAAAATAAAATTTTCCGTCTTTTTTAGCTAACCCTTTTTGTCATAATTTTTTACTTTTCAAATAAAACATGAATTCAGTAAAAATTCAAAAAGAATGACGAAAATACCCAAATAAGCGTGAACTCACCTTGATAATAATTAATAGGCGCGTTGATAAAGTGGAGGATCATTGAAGCGACTCAAATACACAGAATAAAAAAAGGAGATCCATTCTCGAAGAAACTCGGTTCAAAAAATATCTCCCAAGAAGGAAACTAGAGTAAGGAGTTACTAGAACTTGGTAGTGATAGATACAACGGCAAGTGTTAAAAAATTGCTATCTTTACTCACTTGTCATACAATTAAAGTATGATATTTATGTATTCGTCCAATAATAAAAATCAAACACAATAAAATAGCTTCTCGTTGCACGTCTGCAATTGCTTGTGAGAGTTGAAAAGGTTAGGGCGTTCCGGTTTCTTAAAAAAGTTCTTTTTGGAAAAAGAAGGTAATTTTAAGCTCAAAAATCATGTGTTTACGCAAATAATTTTCCTATCAATATGGATCTTGTTTGATAGATCTCATTGAGATCTTTTATACGGTGCAAAAAAAATCATAAAATTATTTTTTATTTTCATTATATTTGAATTTAAAAATTGGAGAAAGAGAACTTTTACAAAAAGAACTTTTACTGAAACACCTCCTAGTAGGAAAGTTGAAAGGGTAGTAGAAAGTAATGGGTACGAACAAGTTTTTCACTTTGCCCAATATTACAATTACTGTCACTATTTCCCATACTAGTGGAATTAGTTGGCTTCATTTATAGAACCCTAACAAATGCCTTAACATGTGCCTTAGAGACAAATATTAACAAAACCCTATTACTATTATTATTTTATTATAATAAAACAAATGTTGGAAGGCGACGTTCAAAGTGGACTCCTTTCCCGCCATCGCCTTGTTACCACCAACTACAGCGGCTTCGGTTACCCGTTTAGTTTTTGTTTTTGTTTTGTTTTCAATCATTACCTTATTTCTTTCTCCAATTATTACCCTATTTTTTCAATTATTACTTTCTCATTTCTTTCTATATCTCTCCAATCATTACATCTATCTTCAATTATTACTCTATTTCTCTCTTCATTCATTATCAAAACTAAACTCTCAACCAAACACAACGGCTATAATTTTGGATTGGGGATCCTGTTGTCCCCATAAGACAGCATCCGTGCGGAGAGCCCAGAATGCTGGCGTTTTGGGGCGTTCAAATATCACTCCTTGAGTGTTTGTTTGGATAAAAAATTTAGACTTAATAGATTGACCATTTATTTGTTTTTGTGGGGTCCATTTCAGATCCAATAAAGATGACTCAAGCCACTCAATATTCTTAAATTTTTTTTTACGGGTCCCTATAAAAATTAGCTCAATTCAATATTTGTAAAGGTTTTTCCAGAATTTGTAGGATGAAGTTTGATTTCAGATTAATGATTTATTGATTTTTGTGGGGCACGGTTTGGATTCAACAAAGATGATTCAAACCGCTGCTCAATATTATTCAAATGTTTTGTAGGGGTTCGCGACTCCAAGAATTCTGGAGGATAGGGTCATTCGTAAACATCAAAGAAAAAATATTTTTGTCAATTGCAAATCCCAAAAAATATAGGGAAAAATTCAAAAAAACCCCTGAACTTTTAACCCAATGTCAAATAAGCACCTGAACTTAAATAAACTTCAATTGAACACCTGAACTTTCACTCCGTTATTCAATTTACCCCCTGCCGTCTCAATCCGTGACTTTTCTAACAGCAACCGTTGAGCTGGACACTAACAGACAGAACAAAATGTTAGAGGGAGAAATTGGAGGGAAACAACAGTGATCTGGCACCTTTTTAAGGCCCCGTTCGGCTAAATAAGCCTATTGGTTTATTTTGTCTTTATTCAACTTTTTTTCATATTTGTTAGTTTTTCGTCAATTTTTTGGAGATTATTGTATCGTCATAACGAGAGGAATCTAAAAAGTAAAAAATTATGATCGAAATCCATTTTTTTAATAAAGACGAAAAAAATGGCTTATTGACTTATTTTTTATTTTATTCAAAAAAATTAGGTTTCGATCGTAATTTGTTACTTTTTAGATTCCTTTTTTCATGATGATACAATAATCTCCAAAAAAAATACAAATTTTTTTTGAATATGGACAAAAAATAAGCAAGTAGGCTTATTTAGCCGAATGAGGCCTTAAAAAGGTGTCAGATCACTGTTGTTTCTCTCCAATTTCTCCCTCTAACGTTTTGTTTTGTCTGTTAGTGTCCAGCTCAGCGGTTGCCGTTAGAAAAGTCACGAATTGAGACGGAAGGGGGTAAATTGAATAACAGAGTGAAAGTTCAGGTGTTCAATTGAAGTTTATTTAAGTTCAGGTGCCTATTGGACATTGGGTTCAAAGTTCAGGGGTTTTTTTGAATTTTTCCCAAAAATATATCATAATAATGACAATTTAAGCCCTACTTCCAACAAAAATCATATTTAAAGCTCAACAAGTATTTCAACCAGTACACAAATATCAGAATGCATACACTAACAATCTCTCTTTTTAGTTCTTGACAAAAAAAATAAAAAACTACACAAGCTCTATAATTGCATTCAACTCAATTTCATATTTTCGATATATTGATCTCCCATTCGATTATACAACCGATTCTTCACATATTTCATTGGCGAGAAAGCTCTTTACATTTAAACTAAGCCCTAGAATATTCATAGTGCACGAGAGGGGAAAACAATGAGAAATTTGTACGAGTGGAAGAGGTGACGGTGTATCGGACTCAATCAAAATTGCCCACCGGCATCAAGCCGACGGCCAACGAAGATCACATCATCGGTCGAAAACTCGAAGTCCTAGAATAACAGAGGCGGTGAGAAACAGAGGTACTATGAAGTCGAAGTCGGTTTTGTATCGAGTATGAAAGTTGGGGGAAATTAACCTGTGTGTGGTGTCGCCGTAATATCCCATGGGATCATCTATTAATTTCTCAAAAAATTCAATATGGTAGTAGTAAAAATAATAATTTCCATGGTGCCACCCGACCCCACCATGCCGTCGCCGGGTTCCTAAAAAAAAAAAAAAATTAGCAACTATCAAGGACTGTGGCAGAAGCCAAGACTGAATACAACACTGTGTGCAGGGCCGGCCCAACCCCAAGGCCCACAAGGCCTGGGCCTTGGGCATCCCAAAAAGTCCAAATTTTGGGGGCACTCTACTAATTTTATTATTTGGGCCTGAGTACAAGTCTTTTTGGGCTCAAAAGAAAGAAAAAAATGGCCCATTCTAATTTAAATCAACCGGTAGCCCACTCAAATCAAATGAGGCCCAAAAAAGCACACGGTGGCATTTTTGCAAATAAGTGATCCAAATGGTCCATTTAATTAAAACACTTCTCAGCTTTCTCACCTCTCACATTTACGTTTTGCCAAATAGAAAACCAAAAAAAAAAAAAAAAACGAAGAACAGAAGAAAGAAGAACGATTCGAAATTTCGAAAACCAAAATCGGCGATTCGGAATCCAGTTGAAATTGGTGAACGCTGCAGCAACTTGACTTCCTCCCCCACGGTCCCACGACTCCCACCGTCCCACGTATTGCCGGCTTCGGCGACCAACAGGTCTCTCTCTCTCTCTCTCTCTCTCTCTCTTAAATATGCACACAGAGAGTGGGTGCCGGAGGCCCGGAGAAGAAGGGCTGAAGGGGAGGCCCAATTCCCAAATGTCCAATACCTTGGAGGAGGAAAGTTGACTGGTTGAGATTAGGGGTTTTAAAATTAATTTGTTAGGGCTTTTGAAAAATTTTACACTGCCAAATCAGGACGGCAGGACCACATAAGTTTAAGTATTTGAGCGGTATATTCTTGGGCCCCTCGCCATGTTCTTCGAAAGTTCGGCTTTTTTTAATTTTATAGGCAGGACCACATAAAATTTGTTAGGGCTTTTTTAATATTGCTTATGAGAAATGAGACTTTCTTTAATTAATAATTTTATAGGCTTTTTTTTTTATTTCTAAGTTCAATTGAGTAGTGATAGTGATATTAGGGTTTTTTTTTTAATTCTCCACTTGATTTATGTTTAAGCTTATTGGAAATTGAAATGCAGACTAGTATATACTAGTATATTACACATTGCGGAGTCTTAGAGTGTCTCTCTCCCATTCGTTTGTGACTTGCGAGGCTTTAAATCGGTAAGTATTCTCTTCTTATGCAGAGCCCTGGCTGGTGGTGCTTAGATTTGTGTTGTTAAATGCAGAGTCCTAATTGGTGGTGTTTAGAAATGTACTGATTTAGTTGACATTAGTTGGTGTGCTTAAATTTAAAAATATCTGATTTATCTGATTATCGGTTAGTGCATCATTAATAATAATGTTATAAGCCTCTTTTTTTTTTAATTATTACTTAGGTGCATCATGCCTAAACGTCAACTATCTGGTCATCAGAAAAGAATAAATAAGCAAAAGATAGAAGCATTAGCCCTGTTATCAATTGAAAATGACTAGGTGAAAGAGGTGGATTATACAAATTTAATTGATAGTTTTGCTTCTAGAAATGCAGGACGACTAATATTCAAGTGACACTCATGCGTTCTTGAGATAATATGTATTTGCCTATTTGGAGACTTTGTATTTTGTGTTCGTATGTAATGATTAGTAGAACTTTATATTGGTTTGGCTTTCTTGTATTGTGAATGTTGCTATAATAATTGTTAAATATTAACTTTTTAAGGGCACACTTTTTTTTATTGGCCTTGGGCACCTAAAACCCTTGGGCCGGCCCTG
>BPLS01014812.1:0-17347 GCA_019656275.1 Rhododendron kiyosumense | reverse complement strand
CCATCCTGTTTATCATGAGTTTTTCATTTCTGTTTGATTGAGGGTCCTTATGGTTGTTCTCTAATATTTGTAGTGTTTCTTTCCCCAGCAAAAGAGAAGCTTTTTCCTGTTGCTGATGCAACAAGATTTTTCACTGACCTGCATCATATTCTTAAAGTAATAGCAGCTGGGAATATCCGAACATTATGCCATCATCGGTTGGGTCTTTTGGAACAGGTAAATCCATTACCTTCTGCCCCTTCTTAATGAAAGCATGCCTGGTTTATTTTATTTTTACGTTGAAAACAGTGATGTGATGTTTGATGTAATGCTTATCTGCACATCCATGCAGAAATTCAATCTTCATTTGATGCTTAATGCGGATAGGGAGTTCCTAGCTCAGAAAAGTGCACCACACCGTGACTTTTACAATGTTAGGAAAGTTGATACACATGTTCATCACTCCGCATGCATGAACCAGAAACATCTTTTGAGGTTCATAAAGTCAAAGTTGAGGAAGGAGCCTGATGAGGTAATAATGTGGATCTATCTGTTCACGCTTCGCAGTGCATGTTTTTGTAAGTTTTGAGTGGTGAATTTTGGACTCTAGATGTTCTTTTTATGGTCAATTCAGAGCCACATAGAAACTATCCAACCAGACACATGCTAAATGTAGACACGTCCTTGCTTACTTAGCCATATAAGAATTTGTTCGCTTAAATCAATGATAGGAATTGCTATTTCGAAGAGGATAAGATTATCAATTGTCCTATGAACCTTTCATTTTGTTTTTTCAGGTTGTAATATTTCGAGATGGAACGTATTTGACCTTAAAAGAGGTTTTCGAGAGCCTGGATCTGACTGGGTAATGAACTAGTCCTCTAGAACTTTTCATTTACAGATGTGAATATCATCCTCTTTATCCTCATTATCGTCATCATCAAACTATCTTTTGATTTTTAATTGTTTTGAGTTACTTGGGGAACAGAATAATTCATGTTTTGCTTTTCTCCATACAGGTATGACCTGAATGTTGACCTTTTAGATGTTCATGCGGACAAGAGCACCTTTCATCGTTTTGACAAATTCAACTTGAAGTATAATCCATGTGGTCAAAGTAGGCTAAGGGAGATTTTTTTGAAGCAAGATAACCTTATCCAGGGTATGTCTTGTATGTTTCCTTAATGGGTGACATGCTGAAGTTAAATCTTAAGAAAGTTATTCTGTGATGCTCTTTGTTTACTTCCCTGATATTACATTCCTGTTTTGCATCGGAGCTTTTTGTTGAAGTAGACAGGCTCCAGTACTTTGGAATAGTTCTATCTTCTATGGTTAACAACTACTACTACTTTATAGTTAGTTGAGTTCGAAGAAGTGGTCGCAGCTGTGTTAACAATTTTCCATTACGTGGCAGTTACTGTGATTGTAGAACCTTGTGGTCAATCTATTTGCCTATGCAGAAGATGCACAGCAATGGATGGACTGTGTCAGTTGTGAATATTGGGTTCGATTGGACACTCTTAATGCTCTCAAAAACTAATTGGCACAGTTTATCTGTGTCTAAAATTCTTTCCAAGGAACATAATTCTCACACTTTGGCTAATACAACTATACAAGTAAGAAACACACACTGCTAGCATATGCACCTGGGGATTGGTTGCCGAAAGTAACATTGATAAACCATGTTACGTACTCCATCCCAAATTGATGGTCTATTACGAAAAGACGTGCAATTTTTGGATCAAAAAATAAAATAATTCGGTAAATAATTTTTTAAATTTCTTGGCGCCAAATTTAAGATCTCAATTACTTCTTTAATTTGGTGAGAAAAAATTTAAGAAATTATGTACGGAAGTACTTTTTTTTTATTAGAAAATTGCACGTCTTTTTGTAGTGGACTATCAATTTGGGACGGAGGGAGCATGTCTCATATGGTCTTTTATTAATCATATGATCTATATATGACGACAGCCTCATAATTTCTACATCCTCGAGATGAGCTGGGAGTCTCGGACACCAGATACCAGATGGTTTAATTTTAACACACCTCCCAATTCAGGACATTGCTTGTGTGCTTTTTGACTGAATTACAGTAATAGTTCAATTTTTTTTAGTTTTATTGCCGGGTTTCCTGTCATTCTTTTCCTCGTACGTTTTTTTTTTCCCATCGAAATATGGTCTTATAATTCTTCTGTAAAATAGGTCGTTTCCTTGCTGAGCTGACCAAGCAAGTTTTTTCAGATCTTGGTGCAAGTAAATATCAGGTGCATTCTTGAAATATTTGTTCATTCTTATGGTTCGTACAAGATCCTCATAGATATGTGGAAGATTAGCTTTTCTTCGTTTGTTTCTTTATTTTTTGCTTGTATATTTGGTGGCAGTGATTCGTGTGAACACTCAATGTTGCATCCATTGGTTCTACGATTACCTTATCCCGTTTCCATTGATTTCTTTCCCGTTCCTTTCTGTTTATATTTGTTTAAATTTTGCACTCATTGACGGGGGGTTGGGGAGCCCAAGGGGTTGGATTGGTGAATTTTTGTTTGAGCTGCAGAAACTGACTGGTGATTGATTGTCTGGTTGAGACTTGCCACTGTGAGCTGCAGCTTACTGTATCCCCCTCTTTCAAAATGTGGTTGAAGTGGAGGGGAAAAAAAAGGGTTTGTTGTGGGTACTGGGTAGGTCTTATGGTTACCCCTTTCATTAGATGTAGAGTTCTGTTACTGCAAAACTACAATCACTAGTTTTAATGGCGGAGACAATTTTCTTTCAGAAACATGGTCGCATCTATTATGAGGCGGCATTTATTGTTCAATAATTTATGTACAATTTTCATACCTTTTTATTTTATTTTATAATTGTCTGAATTAGTACCAAATTAAGAGATAATGGCAGATGGAGTATGAGTTGCCTTGTGTTTTTATGTGGAAGTATCAAAAGATCAGTACTGGCTTAAGGGACAAGCCTAGGAAGCAGCTGCTTCCGGGCCCCCATTTTGCACCCGAAATTAGGGCCCCTGATTATTGGTAGTTGCTTATAGATATACTATGTAGGATTGAAACAATCTATCTATGGTTGAAAGCTGACCGACTAACCTTGAATTAGTTGTGTGCATTTAGGAGTTTTTTATTTTTTAAAAAGCCATGTGGGATAGGAGATATCAATACCCTTCACTAGTTCTTAGCACCCTTATTTTAAAGTGGACTTCAACTAGTATACCCATTAGCTAACTACAAGTAATTCCAATACTAAGCCTTTATGCAAAACTCCATTTGCTTCACCTTCACTTTGATCCCTGTTTTTTTCAGTTGAATATTTCTTGAAGTTTTGCTTTCTTTGCTTAAGAATTTTATTAGACAACAAATACATACTACTTATGATTTTGTCTTGGATATATTTGCTCTTTTGATTTTTCTAGTAGAAAAATGTATAAGGGCCCATCGTAGGATTTCGCTTCGGGCCACTTGAAGTCTTGAGCCAGCTCTGCAAATGATCCCTCGAAAAAGATCACAAGCTCCATTGTCTGATTTGCTGTCTTCTTTAAATATCTGTAGTATCTGCTCCAACCAAGAGCTTTCTTCAGTTGAAATTGTCTTTGGGAACTTGCACTAAGTTTCTTATGTTTAGCTTGAGGTGCCAAGCTTGATAAATTGAGTTTGAGTTTGAGTTTGATGGCATTCAGAACTTATTGCATTTACTATCAATGTATGAAACATTAGGTCTGTGCTGTCCACCTCCCTTAAGGGCCTTAACCATCCCTAAAGTTCAGGCACTAAAGAATGGGTTTTTCAGTATTTCCATGAAAGTTTGTGTTATTTGAAACCCACCTGTCAGATTCATCTTCAGTTTCTAGCCACAAGCAAATAATGGGGAAAAATATAAAATTGAAGAATTTTTATCGCACTGTATACCGTGATTTTTTTGGGAGTTTGGGTGTTGTCTTTCTGGCCACTTTTGGCTTAAAAGCTTCTGCAATTTGAGCTCATGACCAATTTAAGTTTAGATGCTCGCCATCCCTAAAATTCTGTCTCTTGGGGCTGTTTTTTTGTGCTTCATGTTAGTTTGCTTAATACATGTGGAACATTTGAATTTGTTGCTGCCACAGATGGCGGAATACAGGATATCAATATATGGTAGGAAGATGAGTGAGTGGGATCAAATGGCAAGTTGGATAGTGAATAATGAATTGTACAGTGAGAATGTTGTTTGGTTGATTCAGGTACTTACTCAACTCTGTCATTCAGGGAATCGATCTTTTTATATCTTGTACTTATTTGTTCTTGTCTTATTCTCTATTTCTTCCCTTTTTCTATTTGCAATTGGTGGGTTGTGGGGTTCCCACTTACCACTACGATCATTGTGCGCTTTGGCTTGGAAAAGTTGCTTTCCAGTTACCACTAACAACTTGCTTCATGAAAAGTTGGTTCCAGAAAATTCTTGGCCGTAACTTTTTGATGGTCTGGAAGGGAAAATGATTAGTTGGTGGGGAAGGAGTTAGAGCTATGAAATCAGGTATTTGGTATTCATACCTAAAGGAACTAGGGCTGGCTGTGGTTGGAGTAGGAAAATGAAAAAGAAAAAGAAAACGCAGTAGTTCAGAACCTTTTCAAATCTTGCATGTTATCCCTTAGGCTCCATATTTCTGGCGTACTTAAACGAGCATGCAATTTGAATATTCCCGACAAATGTCTAAACGAAAAGAGGACAATTGATGCCTAAACGAAAAAGCTTCTCCCCTGTTATAATTGTATTTATTGTCCTCCTTGTTATTTCAAGTTAAATGAGAACTCTAATTTGTTTTTTCTTATCTCCTTTCTTCCAATACTTCCTCGAACCAAATGGAGCGTTAAGCTTCGGTCCATGCTATTGCGTTTCGGCACACGTGTCAGAGTTTTCTTTCCTAAAGTTTTATGCATATTTTCGAAGTTTCACTTCGTGGAGTAAAATGTCCTCGGATCACAGTCTTTTGTTTGTGTAAACTTGGTGCCATTGAACTCCGTAGACTAAGAAAATTACGACCTCAAGGTAATTCAATGCTTAAAGAAGGATGTAAACGGTAAAGAAAATAGTTTCCATCTATAGCCTCAACTTAGTGCCTCGAGGTAGCAAGTCCCAAGGGCCTTTGCAAAGGTGTCAAGATGCTACGAGCCCAATGAACATGTTAGGCACCTGAGGGTGACCCCTGGAAGTTAGGTCTATATGGTTGGGAATCCTGTACCTTGAGGGTGACCCCTGGAAGTTCTCTATTGGACAACCTTACAAGTTCTGGACAGCTTCACGGTTCCATCAGAGTCCTGATCCGGAATCCTGTTATCTGTCAAAGTTTTGCTCAACGCTCTGGCGGAACCAGTTTTTGTATTTCCATCAGATCCATGATCTGGAAATTGGTTACCATTTTACAAAGCAGCCTCCTATCTCAAGAATGAGAAGCTCCTTGTTGACTCTTCTTCTCACATCTCCTACACCCAGAATATGTGTTTGTCTCAGTCAGTTGGTGGGCTCCAGGGCCCCTTGTGACTGTGTGCATGCTAGGACGTTGGTGACTTGTGGCTAGCAACATGAAGGACATGTAGCAATTACTGAAAGGGGGAGATTCTAATCCCAAAACTGTCCATGCTGAAATTATAATTCAGAATTTCAGATGATGATTCTTATTCTTTAACTTAATGACTGGATTCCTTGTTCTGGAGCTTTCCAGTTTTTTCTACTAGCAAGTTTGTGAGCGCCTTGATATTTCACTTCAAAAAATATAATTTCACTTCAATCATTTAAGAGGAATTGTGAACTATGAGACTCTGGTAGATGGCCTTCCTATTTTCATCTGAAGCCTGAGGTTTTGTTCTTTGAGCTCTAACTTTTTAAGGCTGGAAATACCTGTTCTTTGAATTTTATTGTAGTATTTTGGAATTCTCACAAATTAAAACATTTGAATTTCTCTTCTTTCAGCTTCCACGATTGTACAATGTGTACAAGGAAATGGGAATTGTGACATCGTTTCAGAATATTCTTGACAATATCTTTCTTCCTCTGTTTGAGGTTACTGTTGACCCGAATTCACACCCGCAGTTGCATATTTTCTTGAAACAGGTATTCACTCTTTTATCACGATTCTTTCTGTTAGGGTAAGGATAATTTTTTCGAGCTGATAGATCACTCTAACTGTGATATGAACTGGACAATCATTGTTGCGCATTTTACCTTAACTTGTTACCCCTTCATTCTGTTGGATTCAGTTTAAGTTGCATTCTGGCTTATTCTTCGTTTGATCTACTCTGAAGGACTAAGCTTGCAGACTATAGTGATTTCCTTGTCATCTACTTGGGATTTCAGGTTGTTGGGCTGGATTTGGTGGATGATGAGAGCAAGCCCGAAAGACGCCCTACAAAACACATGCCCACACCTGCTCAATGGACTAACATATTCAATCCTGCATTTTCATACTATGTGTACTACTGCTACGCTAACCTTTACACTCTAAACAAGGTGTGTATTAATCGTTCATTAGTGCACTAAAATGCATCCCAACAGTATTGTCAGATTGTATGAAATTACGAAGTATCATTTTCAAGTTACTACATGTTGAAGACGTGTTTAGACACGTCTTTAACAGTAAAGAGAAATTCGTGTCCGACACTGGTCCAACACTGATCAGACACTGGTCCTACATCGACAGGACTACTCTCAAAGGCTATTCTCTATATGTATCAATGCTACTTGGTTTCTTCCACATTAATTGATGTGTACTTATTTTACTAGTAGTAGCAGGATTAGTTATAAGTGCACTTAGATCATCTTCCATATTAGCTTGGTTTATGTGTTTTCTCCCTTTTATGTTGCTACCATTCAATGAGTCTTAACTACTTGACAAAAATAGTTGATCCTCTGCGCCTTAGTAGCAAGATCCTTCTAAAATGAGTGCGCTCCCTAGACGGTAGCTGAATCGGCGCTCCTAAGATGGCAGCTCGCTCCTAACAAAGATGAGAGCTTATCGGGCCGTTAAGGCAGTTATTCTCTTACTTTTAAGGGAGTTATGCCATTGTGGATATAAGAATATGAGAATCATATTAATCTAGAAGTTTTGCAAATTGAAAACATCCAACTTCCAATAATTACACTTTAAGATCGGGAAATTTTTTAGTATCACTTTTCCTTTAATGGATAAGTATTTAAAGATATTTTATATACATATTTTTATATAATCTATATACGCTTCTTAGGCGCTCCCAACCTTAGGAGCTTCTAGGTGCCTCCGCTCCCCCGCACCTGCCCTGGCCCCCACTTTGTGCTACTAAGCTCTGCGCTTCATTTGTCTCTTCAAAGTAGAAATGAAAAAATCGTTCGTAAACAGCAGCTTTCAGTTAGCATAACACAAAAGTAAGCTTCAGCTGGGAATTTAATTATTGTATTGAGGGTGATGTTTGCAGTGTTTGCTATTCTACTCGAGTTCCTAGCACATTTGTTCTTTTCTAGTTGCCTGTTGCCTGTTTTAATTGCACTAAATTGTGAAATGTTCAACTATATGTCTCAGCTTCGGGAGTCAAAGGGCATGACAACTATTAAATTCCGTCCACATTCTGGAGAGGTACTTATGAAAGCTCCTTCAACTTGGCTGTGATTTTCAGTGTAGATTGAATGACATGCTCATTTACATTATCATGTTCAGGCTGGTGACATCGACCACCTTGCTGCCACTTTTCTTACGGCTCATAATATTGCTCATGGAATCAATTTGAGAAAATCTCCTGTACTCCAGTATTTGTACTACCTGGCTCAGGTAAAAAAGGAAGAGTTGACTTCATATGATTCAGGCATGTGGAATGTCTTAACGGTTCTAAATTTGTGTTATTTTTTTGTTCATCAGATTGGTCTGGCTATGTCTCCTCTAAGCAACAACTCATTGTTTTTAGACTACCATCGGAATCCTTTTCCAATATTTTTCTTACGGGGCCTCAATGTTTCTCTTTCTACTGATGATCCATTACAAATCCACTTAACGAAAGAACCTCTGGTGGAAGAGTACAGTATAGCTGCTTCTGTGAGTACCCTCCCACCATCTTTCTTTGCACTACATTGCATGAAACAATGAAGGCTCAAGCTGGTTAACTCCTCTCTTACAGGTTTGGAAGTTGAGTTCTTGTGATCTGTGTGAAATAGCCCGTAATTCGGTATACCAATCGGGTTTTTCACATGCTCTCAAGGTACGTTTTCTCTTCCAATAGGAATAAAAAAAAATGTTTGCCAGATTCTTTTAGACTCTTCTTTCCAATCTCTGCTTTCATCTAGTGCAGGTCTACTCCAGTGCCTCTTGTTTGGGTAGTACAAAAACCAGAAGTTAGTAGTTTGGTATCAGTAGTTGAACTATTGCACTATGATTAAAAAAAGCAAAAGAAAATGTGGAGTTATAGAGAAGTGCATATATTCTTGCCAGATATTTGTTGACCAAAAGATTCTAAGGAAAGCTAACGTTGATGGACATTAGAAAGATATGTAGTTGGTTACTTAGTTCTAGTTGAGCTGTGCTCTCAAGGGAAACCTGGCATGTTTAAATAGTCAGGTATTTCTGGAAATTAATGACCCAGTATTGTCACTGGTAGATCCTGTCAGTTATAATGAATTTTGTGGGCATAATCTCTTGGTCAATGTATATGTGAGTTCTTGAAATGCTCAAAGGGAATGTGATGGGCACCATGTGTAGGACCTACTATCACGGACATAAACCTTAAGGTGATTATCAAGAAGTTCAATACGGGATTATAGCCTATCCCATTACAGGCATAATTATTCTTGTACTTATTTTGCTTGTTGGGTGCTCTGTTGATACACCCTGCATTTTGTTTGGGTGGTTGGTTAGACTGTGTGCTGCTTAATATAAGAAACCATAAATTACTGAGACTCTCAATAGTCAATATTGTAGAATTTTCTTTTCGTCTATCGAGTTGATTCTGGTGTTAGCCAACCACATATACTTGACATTACATTGTGAAGTTGAGATTAGTAGGTATGGCTTTTATTTTATAATAATGCTTATGTGGTTAGCAACTACAAGGTTATAGGCGGGTATTGACTGTGGACTAGCCATTCTCTCATGTGATAAGCAAATAACAGTAAAGTCATGCATTGATGGCCATTTTGTCAGTAACTGATCCAGGTGCTTTGGATTTGTATATTGGCAATATCTAAATTGATGGTACAGAAAGTGAAGAAGATAGGAGAAAAGAGTGTTTAGACAGCATAGGGTTGGGAAAGATTTAAGGTTCTTGATCCATCCCCTTGTGTTACATTATTAACATGGTTCAAAGTACGAAATACCATGCTTAACATAACATGCAACGTCTTTGCTGATGTTATTGGTTTTTGAGAATTTCTGGGTTATCTCCTTTGAGGAATTTAGGAGTTTTTCAATGCTTTCCACCTCCCAACTTTTGCTTCTGAACCATTAAATTTTCTGTTCTTAGTCCCACTGGGTCGGAAAGGAGTATTACAGGAGGGGACCTGATGGGAATGATATTCACAGGACAAATGTTCCTCGCATCCGCCTGGAATTCCGTGATATGGTATGTGAAATGTTACTTCTACTTCTGGTTTGTTATTTGCTGCAGTCCATTCTTGTGTGGTTGCTTTTGAAGTAGAATCTGGTTTCTTTGCAATCTGGTTTTAGACTGCAGTGGGCAGTACGTGCAATCTTAGCCGCCAAAAGTGTTTTTAATGGTTCAGATTTGTTGACAGATTCTTAACTTACTGGTATGAATTTTTCACGAACTTGGACCATTGATTGTCGAGATTGGCGGCCAAGATACAACTGCTTCCTACAGTTCGAACCCAGATTGCAGATAAGCCGGGTCCTTTTAATTAAAGGGTTTTGGAATGGGAAGATAGACCTAAGATTTGTTTTAGAGAACAGTTCCTGCCATGTCAAAAACAAAAGGAAGTACCCTAGATGCAAAGAAGGATTGAATGATTCAGGTTTTCATATAATTAGATGATAGTATTCAATAATAAGGTTTATAGTTTGGGGAATAGATATGATGCGTATGATAGAACTTGTGGAGTAGAATCAAAATGATACATGAAGTGGTTTATACTTTGATATATCCTTTGCCAATTGCGTTTCCAAAGAACTTTGTCCCTTTGCACGGAGCGGGAGCGGAAGCGGGGACTATTGAAGCTTCCAAGGTTGGGAGCGTGAAAGGAATGTGTACATATATTACGAAAATAATGTAGCATATAATACACGGTTTAAAAGTACCATCATTTGAGGGAGTAAAAAAATATGGGCCAACTCTACCATAATGTTTCTTTTCGAGATGCCATGTCTTGGGCTAGATATATGAGTTCATCGAGGACCAATTAATAAATTCAAGTGAGAAATTCCTGTTTCCTATACAAGGATCGTACAAAAGCCCCTATATTCGTATGGATCGTGCCCCATTTAATGGGTGTGCTCTACCGTCAATCTCCTTAGTTGGGAGCGCAGGAGCGTGCTCCTAACGTGGGAGCGGCACATCATGTAGGAGCTCCTTGATGCTAAGCTCTATCCTGAGTTTTTGGGTGCATGTGGATTGGTGGAGGCATTTATCAAGGGAAAAGAAAATTACAGGAATCAGAAAACTCGTTTTGACTTATAATTTTTTTCTTTTCCTCTTACATTTCCTCCTCAACCCTTTGATCTAAACATAGCCTAGGAGAATAATAAGTAATTGATGAAAAATTATATGCAGATCTGGAGAGAGGAGATGCAGCAAGTTTATCTGGGGAATGCCAATTTCCCTGAACACATTGACTCATAATGCATCAGCTTATAAATTTGCTGTCATATTTTTTGTATGCAGAGGTAACTTTCAAGTGTCTCATATCGCCTTTTTCAGTTACTTGTAGTTGGTTACTTTGGAGATTCTCATAGATAGAAAATTTTATCTAATAGAAATGATGTGATTTGTTTCCATAACCAGCTGTTTTTGGTGAAAAATGCATGCCTCTGCTTATGAACCGTGAGTTGTAACACCTGGAAGAGCAGTAGCCAATAATCTGCCTATATAGGTGCAATGCCAGCTGTAAAAAAAGAAAAAAAGAAAAGAAAAAAAGCAGGCAATGCTGATGACTTTGTGCAAGGAAATGTGGAATTGGTATTTGGAGCATTTCAGGAAGAGGTTGGTCTGCAGAAAGCCTAGAGCCGCAAGAGTAATTATTCAGTACTTTCGGTGTATACTCCCTCCCCTCACATAACATGTGGGGCCTACATGTGGATCCCACATGAGCCCCACATGTTATGTGAGGGGACGGAGTATACACCGGGAGTATTGAATAATTTTCTGAGCCGCAAGAGCCAATCCTAATATGAGCCCATAGCTGAGCCTCATTGTTTAAGTGGTGGAGTCTAGTTTGTGGTTAGCAATAATATACACATCAGAGAATTTTGTACCAATGTTGTCGGTTCTGAAATTTGCTTTCCCAAAGGAAGCAAGTAATAAATTTTCCCATGCTTAATTTTTTGCTCAAGTTTGTATCAAGAAATACGTAAATTGTTGAAGTATTCTCTCTCTAATGAGCAATAAGTTATACATATTTATTGGTGAAAGTCATGCTTGAAAGTCAGGCTGTTGGGACGAAGGCCTTTTGGCAAATTATGCATTATATTATTATGTTTGGAGTAAGTAGCACTAGATCAAGAGAAGGGTACTTAGAAGCCATTTAGGAATCCCATGAAACCCTAGCCCCCTCACCATTTCTTTGCATCGCCATCAATGCGGTCGTCACCAGTCTGCCCTCCTCCACCCACACCCTCCCTGATCTCTCTCCTTCCCTCACTCCGATTCTCTCCCTTGATTGCTTATGCTATTTCCGTCCTCCAAATCCATCCTCGCTCCAATAGATCTACTGCTCTGCCTTCTCCCTACATCTATCCCCATCTTTCCCTTTCCTTGCCTCTTGCTGTTGTTACCTAATCCCTTGCAGCCTTGATCCTTCAACCCAATGCTGTGTTGTTCTCTCAACCTACTGTCGTATGTCCATCTACCAGGTGCCGTTGTCAATTGTTGATCGGCATTTGTTTTGCCATTGCCGGTTGCCGCCTATCCTGTTCTTTTCATTAGCCACTTGCTCTGTTGGAGTTGTGTTCTTTTCATTAGCTGCTTGCTCTGTTGGAGGCATTTTCTATTCTCTCCTTTTTCTTAGATAGCTGGGGTGCCGAGTATTTATTGGTACTTTTGGGGCTAATTATAGTTTATAGCTGTTCATTTGCTGTTGGCATTCTGTTGGTATTTAGTTTGGATTGGTTTTCAATGAGTTTGTAGCATGATGGAAGAGATTATTACTCTGTTTTTATTGATAATATATACCGGATAAAGCAACTCACTTGTGGTTGAGGAAAGTTTTCAACTATGGTGTTCTTAGGGATGCTTATATCCCCTTTAATAAGAGTGGCAAGACTAGGAGCAAGTTTGCGTTTGTTAGGTATGATTGCTCTATATTTGCAAATATGGCTATTTTCAGAGCAAATGGTATGGTGGTGGAGGGTGTGAAACTAGTGGTGAAATTGGCAACATTCAAACAGAATGATAAGAGGGAGTTCTCACAACAATGCATGCACAAACCTCAGAGTAGGGTGCTCTGTGCAAAGAAGGGGAAAAGGGAAACAATGAGTACCATATTAAAATTTAAAATCCAGGCCATGAACTTATGCACCAGTTCTCAATGGGAGTTGTAAAAATATGGGAAATAGTAACAATGGTAAAACCACTTTGAAGGTTCAACCTTCTGGGAGTGGTTGGCTCTACAGAAGTGTGGTTGCAGTGCTTTATAAAATCATCTCAGTCGAAGATCTTCGTGAAGAAATCCAAAAGGAGGTTGCAGGAGACATTCTAATCAGGGCAATGGGTGGAAGAAATATTCTCATTACCTTCCCTAGTTTTGATATAAAAGATGAGATGAACAAAGAAGGATTGGCATGAGCAATCGTTTGCGAGTTTTAAAGCTTGGAATGGGGAAGAAGCTAGCATGATAGAATTGTTTGGATCTCGTGCAGGGGTGTTCCTCTTAATGCTTTGAACATGCTTACCTTTAAGAAGATTGGAGGTCAATGGGGAAATTTTATTGCAGTTGATGAGGACACTTTGAAAGAAACTTCATTTACTAAAGTCAAAATCCTTATCGCATCAAAGTCGCAATCGAAGATAGAAGAGAGATAAATATGGATGCCAATAGAAGGATAAATTTGGTTGAGTTTTTGAGGAGTCTTCAAGCCGGATACTTCAATCGATTCCTTCGCACAATTATAATATTTAAGTTTGCCTGAATTTAGCCAAGACATCCATGGTTGTTCAAAACATGGTGTCGAAGGTCAAATGAGGAATTAATGGAAGTGGACAATTTTTTGTTGCTCTTTGCCCTTTTGTGATTCCTTGTGCTTCGAATTCTTTTAACCTTTGTAGGAGTAATGTGTTTCCAAAGATTTATAAAATCCTTTTTTGCTTTTTAAAGAAAGAAGATCTTCAGTTAAGTCTGCCCCAAATAAATTCGATCTCTACCATTTGTGGTACCGTAGCATCCTGTAACTGAAAAAAGTGTAGGAATCAAAATTTTTGCAACAGTTGATGATATCTTTTCTGTCATTCAAATCAAGAAGACAACTTTGAATCACTTACCAAAAGGCAATGCTAATAGTGTTAAAGCTTGCGATTTCTGCAAATCATCTCGGAAAAGCCACCAAAAGAAATGGAAAATGATCTACCCAAATAAAAAAAAAAAAGTTCCAGAATTCAGGGTAACAACTTAACGCTCCATCCATCCAAAATCATGCTTTTACTTTTTTGTACAGCTTTATTTCTTTAACTATGCCATCAGACACAGAGATTGAGTGCATCAACATCATTGTTCTTCCCAGCCGTAAAACTTCACAAATTCCATGTTAGGGTACGTCCATCAAGTACCTGCACAATACAACAATAAAAAATTCAGCAGAACCTAGTTAGGATCGATAAACCAGAACACGGAATTTCCATAATATCATTCAAGTTGAGCAAGGCTGTGTCTCGTACGAAAAGTTTGGGATAACGGATAAAAGGAAAATATAAAACATTTCTTAGACATTTCTTCGATTTTGAAAATATCTGTTAAATTGGCGAAGAATAAGTTTCTCTCTGCGGAAAAACAAAAATCTGAAAGGGCATAGGAGTAGGTCCATATGAATGTGTAGGAAATTGCAAGAGATGACCATTTTAAGCTCGATATAAATGGGATTACACGTAACTGACAGTTAGAAAGAAGATCAAACAGTGAGGAATCGTAAAAATATTACATATGTCTAATCTCATGACCAAATTACTCCAAATACAACCCAAAAACTAGACGCATTTTCTTACCTACAAATGTGCTAAAAATATTTGGTTCCACGTATCAGGAACTCCAGGCAAACACCAATGTATGCAATCTGCATAGTGCAACGGATCCGCTTTCTGCTCCTCAGTCAGCAATTTGCCTCCCAATTCGTTGTAAATTGAGGCGTGGCCATCTATTCGGTGTTCCGATAACTGCGTTATGTTGATGAAAGTGATGGGAACTCTCATTTTCTCCACCACATCGGCCACTACTCTCATCATTGCTTTGTTTGAACCGGTTCCCCAGTGACCCTTCTTCATCACTGGTTTTGTTTCGTTGTAGCATTTGATTCCATCCTCATGGTTCCAGTCTGCACTTCTGGACATAAATTAAAGAGGCGCACCGTGAAATGAAGTTCTTGTCTTTTGGAAATCATGCATATACAAACTGCTAATCGATCCTTTTTGGTACGTACCTAAAATTAATTCAATTATCCCTTTGATACATAGTTGAAACCAATTATACTTCCATTTTCCCAATTTTGCTAGCTGTCCAAACTATATATCTTCTAGTATAAAAGTACCAAGAAAATTGAAACGTATAGCCCATGTTCACTTTTGAGCATGATCCACATTGTGTTGAATTCAATCTCTGTACCATATACTTCTACTTTTGAGTTGTAATTTCAGGTGTCTGATTTTGTAGATTTCATATATCTGATGAACAAACACGTGAAATGCACAATTTCAAAGGGGGAGAATTTGGAAACAAAAATGCTATTTATTCCAACAAAAATTTATCAAGAATTTTCTGTGGGATTAATACAATCGTGTTCTAGTAAATTCCATCTTGATGGTTTTTTCCCCATTTCAAATTTATAGTGTATATAGTTGGTTGTGTTAAAACAAACAATACTTTTATGTGGCAATTGGGTAACGCGAATAATTTTATAGTCACAACGGATGAACATATATAAGACTGCACATGATGGTATGCCACTTTTATTTTGGAGGTGCCTTTTAAAGCGTAGGGTTATAATCAATGAGAACAACTTTGAAGGCAAGATCACACAATGATTTCAGGTGAATATTAGGTCGTGCCACATCTAATTACATCATTTAGACGTACCGATACATGTATGATTAATTGAGTGTCAACGACTCAACGTAGCTAATTATAGTTGAGCATTATCCATCATCATGGAGAGAGAAAGAGAGAGAGATGACCTTGAGTGGGTGGGGGACATAGTGGTGAAAAAAACACGGGTTTTGATAGGATTAACATTGGAATCAACCCAGTTGGCCCATGTCTTCAATCCTATTCTGTAGGCCACCACCATATCAAACTCTTCTGTTCCTTGTTTACCGTTTGCAAATGAACCCCATCTGTACATTGTACAATATTCACACAATTAATATTCCATTTCCACATCTCGATCAAAGAAAACATACACATAAATTAAATTAAATTAAAAGAGACTGAGACTGACTAGTCTAGTTGTGAGATCTTACAGTAACTTGACTCTGGGAGCACTCAACCACCATACATATGAATTGAACGCCAAGATATCAACTCCTTCCCAGTATTTGGCATGTTTCCGAACTGAATCAACTTTTAGTACCCTCTTCTTTAGATCTGTCATTATAGTATCATCGGAATTCGATTCCACTAGAAATGGAGCCCAATAGAACTCTATTGATGCATTGTACTCCTAAATCATTGGACATTATCAGCTTATATATATACATATATGTAGAAATCTAAATTTCTTCCCTAGCTAGGATTTAACCTCACGAACAGTACATAAAGTACCTTGACTTCGAAGACAGAGAGAGTGCGACCTCGTCGCATGGCCTTCTGGTCTTCAGGTATAATAGATTCAACCAAACAAACCAACGACACCCATTGATTTCTTTGTAGGGAATCCCCAACAAACATTAACCTTTTCCCCCGAAGTTTCTCCAATGCAATTTTAGGACTAAACCTGAACAGAAAGTTTGGCACAGATCATTTATGTTTCTTGTTCATATGTAGACATGTTGATTAATTCTTGGACACAATGTCTAGTTTGGACACAATATACACACACACACACACACACCCTTCCTGGTCATCTTTTTTGCCGATTTTTCGCGAGTACCCTTAAAAAATTCACGTTCTGATTATATTGAGCGGCTCGGATCATCAAAATTTGATCTGGAACTTGGAGGGGGTTTTTTAGAGGTTTTTTTAAGGGTTTCTGGAACTGCTATATATATATATATATATACACACACAGTCCGGATCCAGTGAGGGATCCCGCACGGGCTTACCGTGAGGGACTCCCCTTTCCCGACCAAATTGCGACGATCCGAGCCGCTCAAAGTGATCAGAACGTGATTTTAAGGGTATTCGCGAGGAATCAGCCAAAAAAATGACCGGGAAGGGCTTGATCTGAACAGTTTTCATTGAACGGTTCAGTAAAAAACTGCTCGGATCAAGCCATTCCCGGTCATTTTTTTGCTGATTCCTCGCGAGTACCCTTAAAATTACGTTCTGAACACATTGAGCGGCTCGGATCATCGAAATCTGCTCGGGAAATGTGAGGTCCGCAAGGTAGACTGGTAAGGGATCCCTCACTGGATCCGGACTGTGTATATATATATATATATATATATACAGTCCGGATCCCATAAGGGGATCCCACACAGTGCTACTTGCGGGACTCCCCTTTCTCGAGCTAATTTCGACGATTCGAACTGTTCAAAGTGATTAGAACGTGATTATAAGGGTACTCACGAGAAATCAGGAAAAAAAATGATCGGGAAGGGCTTGATCCAAACAGTTTTTTATTGAACGGCTCAGTAAAAAACTGCTCGGATTAATCCCTTCCCGATAATTTTTTTTTCTGATTTCGCGCAAGTACCCTTAAAATCACGTTTTGCATACTTTGCGCGGCTTAGATCGTCGAAATTGGCTCGGAATAGGGGAATCCCGCACGGTAAGGTTGTAAGGGATCCCTTATGAGACCACTTTTTATAAGGGCGCCCTTATTTTAGTTAAGGTAATGACGTCC
>BPLS01014804.1:0-14576 GCA_019656275.1 Rhododendron kiyosumense | reverse complement strand
AAATTTTTTAGCATAAATGACACAGTCGCAAATAACATCAGGAATAGGACGACAGAAGAAAGGCAAAACTACAGATACACAACACGAAACGAAAAACATCTTAAAACTCAAATGAACTCTGATTCAAGTCTAAATTTGGATTGAGTTTTTCCCAAATCAAGGAAAACTCAAATCTTTAATTTTAAGCCATTTGATGTCAACCAAATCTAGAATTACACCATTCATGAAGCTTGTAATCAACTTTATTCTTACAATTGCGTTTCTTTCTTTTTTTTCCTGATACAAATGGTTACCTATTCAAGTGCTTCATATTGAGTGAAGCTTTCCAGATAACTTCTTATCGGAGCAAGGGCAAACCAATAGACACACATGATAGACTGGCAGAAAAAGGACAAAACAAGAGATAACAGTAACAGTAACAGAACTCATCCAGTCCCCAATCGGACAAAACAAGAGATACTGAAGAAAACCCCAAAAATTCTCTCGAACTCCTTGACTCAAATCAACATCAAATGGAGTTTTTACCCAAATCAAGGAAATCCAAATCTTTACTGAAATTTCCGAAACCCATTTAAGATCTCCCAAATAAATCATTTTCCAATTGTTGAAGCTCGTAATTAACTCCATTCTTAGATATTGGTTTACCAATAGCAGTGTACGAGTATTATATCGATTGAACTTCTCCCCAAACTTCCGCTCGAATTTCATTTAAACCCTGGACATAACTATGTTTTATAACATAGAAATGTCATGGACTAACAAAGATGTATCCTTTCCTCAATTTCTAATCTTTTACCCAAGGGGTTGGCCTAGTGGTCAAGGCTTGGAACTTGGTGTTTCCTCCCTCCTAAGGTCTCAGGTTCGAAACCTTGCTATCAACTCCTTTGGGGTCAGACCTACATAGCTTTGATCCGGCTTTAATTGGGCTCCCCCGCAAGTGCGCAGTGTGCAGTGGGTTTGGCCCCAGGATTAGTAAGGTGCCCGTAAGCTGGCCTTCTAATCAGCCACACAAGCAATTTCCCACTATCCAATAGGGGTTTTCAGGTTTCTTCTTCATCGCCGCCACACCTACACGTATAGATATCCATATGATGTATAGGTATGTAGAGAGAGAGAGAGAGAATTACCGTGAGCTCGGTCGCCGCCGACGCGATTAACGGTCATGAGGATCCCGATGATGATACCCAGGGTTCCGAAGACGAGGAGGGAGACGGCGAGGGCGATCTCCTTGATCGGGGGCCGGTTGTTCAAGGTGTAGGAGGAGTCCATCATGATGTCTTCGTCCGAAATCGAGAAGGCGTGATCTACGTACGCCATTGAAATTGATGACGATCGCGATGAAGAAGAAGAAGGTGTTTTCACTTCGAGTTGAGTCTTCGCTTCGATTGATATGGTCGAACAGGGATCCGGATCCTCTCCCTTCGCTTCGATTGATATGGTCTAACAGAAAGGAGGAACAAGAGAGAGAGAGAGAGAGAGAGAGAGAGAGAGGAGGGGGTAGGGTTTTGGTGTTCAATTGAAATCGAAGCAAAAGACTTTTCAGAGTTCCACTGGCAGGCTAATTCCGGTCTATGGACTTTTTCTTTGGATTGGATAAAGGTTTATTATAAAGGAAGATGCTTGTACGGTGCGTTCTTAGTGGAGGATTTTTAATGATTAAAAAAATGTGGGTTTTTTTTGGAAAATTAACTTGACACTCCACTTTTTTATAATGTCACTTCAAAAATTTTCTTTTAATGTGCATTGTTATGTATAATTTTTACACTTACAGAAAAATTTTAGAGTGCCATCATAAAAAAATTGAGTGCCAAAATCGTTTCTTTTTTTGGTTCTCCTTAGTATGGAGTAGTATTTAAAAAAAAAGATAAAAGAAGAAGCTCAAGACACATGTGTATTAAGTATAAGATGTCGTCGTGTCGGTAGCATTGCTTGGTCAATCTTTCTTTATAATTTGCTAGATGATATGATTGAGAGAGGGAGAGAGATGGAAGAGAAACTTATCGAAAATCCTATTGAAAGAGAGACAATGTCATAGGAAATCCAAGTGAACAAAGTCGTGTTTTTGGTACTTAGTGATATTTTATTTAATTTTTCATCCAAATGCTTGAGATTCGTCTCAAGGAAAAAAAATTAAGAATACATAAAAATGTAGACCGAAGTTTAAAAAAAAAAAAAGCGTCTAACTAAGACAACCATATAACAATGAAAAACTATATTATCTGAACTTTTTGATGGTAAATAAATTCACAAAGTTTTAAGGAAATTCAAATTCATATTTGACAACCCATCAGACTTTGTCAACGTATGAATGATAGCATGAGTCAAAAATGCTAAAAAACAGACAACACGGTACAAATTCAAACACATGTGTATCCTGAATCGAACCAATTCAAACACATGTGTATCCTGAATCGAACCGTCCGATACACGTGAATACCTAATACATTTATAACCGAATTATCTGTACACTTTCATCTATATCTGTAGAATTTAGTAATTTACTCCTACCCATGTCACTTGCCTTTCAAATCTCGTAATTACCATTGTGGTTAGTCATCATATACCATATGGTGATATCCTTTGCTAAAGACTAAAGTGAGATCTTAGCGGAAAAGAAACAACCATCAAATCCAAAAGCTCCATATCGTTGCCCATACCACTTCCCTTTCCCTATCTTAAGAAAATTTACAAATCATGGGCTCTTTACCTACATACTAGGCTGTCTTCGGATTAACAAAAAGGTAAAAATGGAGAGAGAGAGAATGAAGCAGCTAAATTTTGTTTATTCAACTCCCAGCCATTGCACACCAAGTAACATGTACGAATGAAAATCAAATCCACCTTTCCAATTCACTAAATAACGTGTATATTGTAGTCATATATGCAATAATTTTGGCTCACAAAAAGAATACTACATGCCACAAAACTGTCTGTTACAATACAGTTCTAAAAACAAAGGGAACCAGTCAACCCCAACGAAGTTAACGAACCTAGTTTGGATGAACTACATACATGTAATTCCGGTTTCAGCATATAACCACGTTGACTAAGGCCATGTTTGATAATTGGTGTAAGTTTTGGAGGGTTTGACTAGATTCTTAGTAGCAGTGGATGTTCCAATCCCCTAGTGGAAGATTAACAATACCACGTCGGAAGTGGTATTATAACTCCCACCATTCAAGTGTTTTTGCCAAACCCTCTTCTGCTAACAAACCCAACACAAGATTGGGGGGACCAAAACAAATGGGTACCATGCAGGATGAACTGGATATACCAATCCATGTCAAAGCCCCATCCCCAGGCAACAACGGCTATCAAACATGGCCTATATCTACACGTGGACTAATATATACAATCTGCATAAAACACGTTGCATGACTTGAGGTGCAAGATATGCCTCCTTCCACAAAAGATAGTAGCTCCGCTTAATGGTTTGCTTCATGCCCAAGCAACTGGGTCAGCAAGTCATTGTTCTAGGCAGAGGTGAATTTGCCATACCCTCCTTCGGTTTCCAGATAATATGCTCCAGTTTACTGCAGAAGTTCTTGTAAAACTGCAGTGAAAGAACACAGGTTCATAACTCTTTGACCATCAAAAACCAGAAAATTATCATTTGCACCCACCAGAATTTAAAGGATAGCCCATTAGCTTAAACGGATCGGGATATTAGAGAAGACATCCATGTAATACTAATTTCTACATTCAAGCACATCTATTTGAAGGAGGCTTTATGATTGGCTAGGCCATTAACCAATAACATGTTCATGAAGAAATTTCACTCGAACAGGGGTAAAAACTGTTTTTTGTGGTGAATAAAAAACATTTGTAGTGAATAGACGGTATGCAACTTGATCATGGGTATTCCTAGCAACTAGCCGGAGACAAATTGAGAAATTGGTGTTGGTCTTGGCGTAAGAAGTTCCTCAATTTAGAAAAGAAAATAATTCAACAAGGATCAGTTATCCTTCTAAGGAGCTGCATGCATGTAGTCTTGCACACATGCGAGTATGGTTCCTTTGAATTTTGGGTGGAAAACTTGGAATCTAGATATAGCATCATTGAAAGATACTTCCCCAACAAAGCAATAACCTTTGGCCAATTTGGCACTACAGCTTGGACACAGCATTAGAGCAACTAACCTTGTGATATTCAAGAGTGTCCCCAGTAGCCTTACGCACATCAACCATGTAAAGAGATGGAGCAACTTCATAAACCTAAAGACAAGTCAAAACATCTCTCAGAATTGTGGAGCCACGCCCTGTCTATCAACAGCAACAGAAGCAGTAATCAAGGAATTCAAGTCTAATAACTACCTCCAAAACAACAGCAAATTGTCCCTTCCTATTCTCGGATATTCCTTCAAGTCTTGTCTGCAGAAGCAAACAAGACATTAGAACAGATACTACGATAAAGATTATTATTGTTGGAATAAACGAATAGAAGAAGCATCAGAGCAAGATCAACTACATATTACGCTAAAAACTATACCGTGTAATGTCGTGTGTGGACCTTCAGTCCCATTGATTCTGCAACAGCTTCAACCGTTGAGATTAAAACTTTAGCCGGTTGGCGGGACACGAAACGAGTTTGCCGCTTCACATAATCCTTCCAGAGATAATAAAATCATGTTTGCGCCAGTTAATAAGTAGTAGACACGTAATCAAGGACAAGCTCCTTCACATTGCTTTACATAATCCTTTCAGAGATAACAAAGTCGATCTTGTTCTATTTTGTTACCTCATTTAATTAGTAGATAGATTGTAACTAAGGAACAAGCTATTTCACATTGCTTCACATAACCCTTCCAGAGAAAACACAGTTGATCTTGCTTTCATTATTATGTAGACATGCAGTTACCAAACAAGTTTACATCACTTCAAGCACAGGGAACAGACATTCCACCCATGACATGCTACAAACTTGGGTTACTTTAGGATTGCAATAAGTGCACTTAAACAATAAGTTCAGCACATCTTATTCCCAAAAATATCTCCAACATTTTGGTGAAAAAATGATTAACTAATTGGAAATGCTAAATGGGCTAGGAAGTAGTGATAGTATTATACTAAGCAAAGACTGATGATAAACCTTAATTTAGTAATCTCTGGCCAAATCGAGAGAATTGTACCTGCCGCCTGTCAAACAAGGCTGAAAGATTTAACCCTTGAGAGAGGGTAATCATCTCAAATGCATTCATTATTATAGGCCCAGTGTCATTATTTGCAGAATGTTCGGTTACATAATGATCCTGCAAACAAGCAGAAATAGCGAAATATCACGCTTAATGCATTGGAGAGCATAGAAAGTAAAGAGACAAGTATCAATGCCAGCAAGGATATGTTCCAATAGGTGCGCTGAGATTTTAGCATCAGATCCAAAGTTGCAAACTTTAGCACTGTGCTACCTCTAGCAAAAACAGTTATGCTGTGTTCTCTTTAGTTTTCAAAAAATTCCCCCTAGATTCTCCATACTTCCAACATTTCTCTCCCTATCTCTCTCCACTTATTACCCCTACTATTTTTTCAAAAAACTTTTCAAAAACCAAACCAAACACAGCATAAATTATTCAAAAAGTGGTGGAAACAAGGCCCAACCTCAATGTCATCAAAAACAGCACGAACATCATCCAAATTCACTTCTTCATCTTCTCCATATTTTACAGTCACATAATTCCTTCGAAACCATGGATCATTCTTAATCCCTTGAATTGTAATGCGCTGCATGAAACAGAGTATAAGTGTAGACAAAGAAAATACCCAAAAAATCCCAAAGGATAGTTCTACAAAAAATTTATTGCCTCTACCATGTAAGTGTATAACAATAAGATATTCCAGTTTTTAAACCATCCAACTAAAAACCAATTGACAATGGATAGAGAAGCTGTCTAGGATCATAAACTAACTTTTGGAGATAAAACCTAACCTATGTGGGACAAGCTCAAACATGCCTCAGTATATGGGGCCCCTGACTCACCCACAACTCATGCGTGGAGAGTTGAACAAAGGATCCATACTACAAGAAGCATAATATAACAAGGTGCACTTAAGGCACAAACACAGAGTCAATCAATCACAAAACAAACAGGAAGTCTTGCTTAAAAGCCTCTAAAACCCCGACTCTGATACCATGATAAAGCATCAAATTCATAACTAATTGGCAATAAGAGGAGAGGCTACATAGGCTCATAGACAAGTTTTTGGAGGTGATAATTAGCTCTAACACCATTCTCGCACAAAAGCAGTTTCGCGAGGCATACACAACTAAATGTTAAACTAACTCAATTGACATAGCTGTAACCTTCCTTAATGAGCTTCATCATGTAGAGAACTCGAAATATGTACTCTGGAAATAAAGCTTCAAATTTGTTGCCAAGTTCATTTGTTATCAGATGAACACTTTTTGATTTACAGTGAAGTTCATGTACCGAAGGAAGATGATTGTAGGGTTTGGTGTGAGAGTTAATTTCATAAGTCGCTTCAAAGTACATAGTGGAACTCACCATCATAGTTGTTGTTGGAGTTTGTCCAACATCGGTTAATTATCTCCTCCAATACTAGTATATGAGCCTGGGCTGCCTCTCCACTCCTTGCCAATTGGTTTGGAGTAGGATGCTTTAACATGATATCAGAGCTAGAGTTTCGGAGAATTTGTTCCCCTTATTTGTGTCATAAGTGCACCGTTGTTTGTTGTGATCCAAGTGTTATGGATCGTTTATTTACCTCTTCACATGTGAGTCAGAGGTCGCACATGTAGGGGAGTGTTGAAGTTTATCCCACATCGGTTAATTATCTCTTCCAAAACTAGTATACGAGCCTAATGGCCTCTCCACTCCTTGCCAATTGGTTTGGAGTTGGATGCTTTATCAGTTGTCAGATGAAAGAATCAAGAATCCAAATGGTCCTTTCCCAAATCGTGAATCGAATCAAATTGTGAATTGCTGCAATTTCATCTTGAAATCTATATCTTTGACTTTCATTGAGATAACTATATTGTAACAGTTGTTATCAAGTGCCAAATATAATAAGAAACTTATCTTAAGTGATGACTTAAGGATCCCGTGGCCTAACAGGGGAACCCTTGCTTATGATGCAAGAGAGGTGGGTGACTAACACAATTTGCAGTTAATGTCATCATAATAGTCACCTCCAAAGGTTTTCAGTACCCATATTACCACACTTTTTCACACATCTCAATTGATGACTTCAAACTATTCATTTTAATGTATCGAACCTAACGGTACGAAACGAACTGCAAATCTTCTGATTTTCTAGTACAATTTTCGCCTTACAATTATGAGTCAATAGCTTGGTGTGTCGAAAGTATGATACGTATCGTGAATCACATGGCTCTTATAACAGGGCTCAGTGACTCATCATTAATATTTCAAACAAGATAACAATTCACAAGAATTTCTAAATTTTTTATATTATCTTGAACCAGCGCAGCTCCTTAAACATGGAAGGAACTAGAAAGTAGGCTACAACAATCAATGGCATTATTGGGACTTGTGAGCCTTTGAAGCATACCTATTGGCCCAACCAATAACAGGTCATAACTTGTAAGATAAGAGCTGTCAAAACCATTTCCTTTCCATTCTTATATGATCTACATTGTCTACATAAGTGTTCTAAGGAATGCCACACTTTGAAACTGAGTCTTAAAGTTGCAGAACTGCTAGATTCCACGTTTACTCCAAAACCTAAATTGAGGGAAACATGGGATGGCTATCAATTGGTAGTAGTCAAGTACTGACCTTCATCAGCAGATTTTGCATTACCCATCTCCCTTCTCAAATACTCCCTCCGTCCCATTTTCATTGTCTTTTTTTGATATTCGTGTCATTTTCAATCGCTTATATCTTCCAATGTAAATCTCCAAAAATATGCAATATGGATCTTATTTGATAGATTTCAATTTGTTCTATAATACAAAGATGTCAAATTCATGAAAAATATTATAGATTGAAAGATATACGCAAGAGACAAAAAAGTGAAAAAGGAATAATGGACAATGAAAATGGGACGGAGGGAGTATTATTGTAGTATACAAAGACTAGACAAACTTAGCTTATATGACACGCTTATTATATCCCGACCCTTCCACATATTGATATTTAGAGTTCCGGCAGTTATTCCAAATCACTCAATAATTGTAATTTCTGACCAGCATATTAAACGCAATTTAAATGCTAAACTGGAAGTAAATATTTTTCGTTGAAGCCACGAAGTTGAACTAATTCACATAACATAATTCATATACTATACATTACTAAAGAAAAATGGGCCATCAACATAGTTCACAAATGCTGAAATGGTTTTGTGGTGATTGCAACCAACAGGAAAGTGTAACATCTCATATTTTATTAGTCCATCACACGTCTATTCTAATTTCAAAACTATTAGAAATACAAGGCCATTGACAAAGCAACTGGCACTTGAACCACTTTCAGAAGGATGCAGCTCATGAAAGAATCCATGTAAAGGGTCACAAGATTCAGTATAGTCAAATTAAAAAAGATTTCATACTCACAGTTTCAGGGTTGGGATCAAGTATCCTGCGTATCAATGACGTTGCACCAGGAGAAAACCAAAACGGACATGAAAAATCTGCAGTATTGATCTGCACACCAATAAGAGGAGAAGTTATAAGTTCTCGCCCACAATGGCATGGCTTACCAAATGCCAAGATGATACAAATGGGTCCAGTGAGAAAGATTAATTAATGCCAGAAATCACGAAATAGAAACTCACCCACATTGCAGCCCATGCTCATTCAAATAAAAATGACAAACATCAACAATTCAAAGAACAAGAGCAACTAATACTTTTGCAAGTGCATTAGAAGGATATGTGAAGAACTTACAGCAAAAACATCAGCAATTGAAAGAACACGAGCAACTAACCTTTTTGTACAAGGTTGGAAGATCTGTCTCGTCAAAAGGCAGATAGCCCGCAATCAAAACATAAAGGATGACTCCACACGACCAGACATCTGCTGCAGCACCATCATAACCGCGGTGGCTTAAAACCTAAGGCATTGGTTAATGGGAACAAAATTCAGATGGTGAAGAAATACAGAGCCATGCTTTTTCAACTAGACTTTGTGCAACATTTTCCACAAATTTTCTGTTTTAGTGGAACAATTCCCAAAAATAGAACAATGCAGTTCATAAACAGATAGTGGAAGTCTAGTTTAAATTTCAACATGAGCCTAGTTAAATGAAAACAAATATAGCCATCAATAACAGTTGAATGCAGCAGTGCATGCAACCATATTCGAAATAGTCAAGGTGAAAAATCTTCAAAGAGTTGTACCTCTGGAGCAACATAATTTGGTGTCCCGCAAGTTGTGTGAAGCAGTTCAACTCCCTGCACAAGATTTACGAAAAGAAACATAGATCATACCCACTTGTACATTGATAAAGGACCTGAGTTGTACTCAATATCATAAGGATATTGTCCTGCTTACATGTTGGGGCAATGCGCTGAGTCCAAAATCAGAAACCTTCAAGTTTCCATGAGAATCAAGAAGAAGATTTTCGGGCTGTAATTTAAAATGAAACAAAAAAGACTTAACTTAGGTGAAAACCAATGTAAACACTGCAAGCCAAGAACGTGTTTTGTGTAATCCATCACACCGAACCTTCAAATCTCTGTGGTAAACACCCTTGCTGTGACAATGAGCAACAGCATCTATAAGTTGTTGAAAGTAGCGCCTGGTTTCATTCTCAGAGAGCTTTCCTTGATGAACCTGCATACACGTGGTAAACACGTGGAGGAAAAAAAAATCGCCAACTGTAAAGGCGTGAAATTGAAGAGCACCTTTTACATTGGCAAAACAGAAATAAGTTAATGCTTTACCACTCGAGCTTAGCTAAAATCCGTTCTATCACCTAAGACCTAAAATACAAATGAACTACCTCTTCACTTTCCAGTTCGATCACATGATCTCATGGTCATCCTGCGGACTGAATACGAGAATTGATGCAGTTGTAGAAATGAGAAACAAGGATCAACTGTATGTTATGCAACACAATGAAGTGAACAACAGAACAAGTTTCCTGATATTCAATTGCAAGTCCTTAGGGAGATGAAGATCAACGGCATAAGTTCAATCAAGAGACTGCTTAAGCAGTGAGGCTTTCAAGTTCCAACGAGACGTCAACATTTACAAACAGATTAGCTTACTCATCAATCCTGTGTAAACAATGCTGATTAAATTATTGTTACCAGTCCCCCAATTTGTCTCTCTACCCTGTACTGGTGGAACCTACAGAAAACGTCACTTCCCATATGTCCATTTTTATGCACACTTAATGAGATTAAACCCAAATGAAAACTGATACTCCATTTCCATTTTTGACATGCACAAAAATCAAACAATGTGCACTTCTAACGCTCAGAGATCTAATGTACTGATAGGCCAGCGTACTTGTGATTTAATGGGGAAAGCAAAGACAAATCAACCCTACACAGTCCAATCCAAACTCAAATACCCTATGCAACTGATATGAGACCACGGGGAAGACATGGTACCATTTAATCACCTATCAAAGTAAAACTGTAGAAAGGAAAGTTGGAGCAGCCTTACTATTTTATCAAAGAGTTCTCCTCCGGTCACAAACTCTAGAACAATATATATCTTGGTCTGGCTAGCCAAAACCTTGCATATCAAAAGAAAATGAAATCAGTTGTAAACACCGATTTAAGCTCTAGCATGTCAAGGGCTTGGCATATTAACCATATGGTTGAGAAAGGAGGTCCAAACCGATGTAAGCCATCACATACCTCATGCAGCCTAACTATATTAGGGTGCCGAACAATCTTCATTACTGATATCTCTCTTTTAATCTGGAATGGAAACCAACATAAAGAAGATACCAAAATTACAGAAATACAGTGAAGTGAGAACATGAGGCAAGGTAGGAGGCATCATGCTTCAACCAGAAAGCTTAAATCGTTGCACACAATCTTTTTATTAGTTACTTGTGCGCTGGTATCTTCATTATATTTATGATATCCTTGCATTCAAGTTTTTTATGAATCCACTAATAGAAGGGGTAGTTTGTCCAACATCAAAGAACCATGGGAAACAATAGCAACATCAAAAGAAGAAGATGAACAAGAAGAAACAACAGAAACTAAGTTCATATAGTTTGAAGAAAAAAATTTGAAACTAAAGAGTAAGAGAAAATAATAAGCACTCGAGATAGGTTAAAAGTTCCAACAAAAAATCTTCAAACGTTTCAATGACAATTTTTCCTTATCTGCTGCAAGCAAGGGAATACATTAGGCTAATATTCAACTGACTTTTGAAAAACCTCACTTGGTGTATGTCCTATAAAAAACATATTCAAGTTACCACCACAGCAGTGTTTTAAAAAGCCCGAGGCACATCGAAGTGCTAAGGGCCCTGGAGCATAAGCAACAAAGCGCGAAGCGCACACCTAAGTGAGGTGAAGCACACATTGAAAAAAGAGAATAGAATGTACCTTACCAAGTGACAAAATAACCCAAAAACATTAAATATGACATCTATTTTTGAAAGCAACATTTATAATAAGCCAAGTACCACATTTTGAAGTCCAAAAGATAGAACATCAAAAATCATACATGACATCCAAATTACCATATATGAAATGGTAACAAAAGAACATACTACGCATCCATCAAAAACTAATCTTTGAATGTTTAGCTTTAGAGATTAGAAACGTGATAAAGTAATAGTAGGCTAATAGCAGTCTAATATGAAGAGTCGTACTCTTGTAGAAGAAGCAAAAGTGGAGAACGTATTAAGATTTAGGGAATTTTATAAGAGCTGAGATCTGGTGCTTTGATCTCATTAAAAGTTCTAATCTGGTGCGTTGGATCTTATTCAGTGTTAGATTGATGACAAAAAATGGATGGCTCTGATTAAAGACAAAGATTTCTTAGAGTTAATGGTTAAGCGCGCGCTTCATGCGTCTTGGGCTTAGTCCCAAGGCACGCGCTTTTTGCGCTTCAACCGCGCTTTGACACCCGCACTTTGTATCAACAGATTGAAGACCCATACTCGTGCCTTGCTTCAAAGCGCGCTTTTTAAATCACCACCCCACGGATTCCATGAAATTGGCCTGAATGAAATTCCATGTAAATACCATGTTTACCCTTTGATTCTTATTCGTGCCTTTTGCAAATTCCTGCACTTTCATTTCCTAATATTCAAAAGGTTCAGGCCAACCACCAACCCATATGCAAATGGGTAATAGATGGATGCTGCCACAGTTAATAGAACTAAACATTTCACACACACACACACACACACACATTGATGTCTGCGCTGGTTAGCATTTCCACGTTACTTGCATCTATTACAAACCAATTTATATCTTACCAATCCATATAGAGTCAGACTCAAGGGGACGCCCGGGCCCCTGCACAACTTCAATTTTATTTTTGATCAGCAAATTTTTTTTATTAATCACCGAATTCGAAAATTACAGAGATTAAAAGGACAAGGGCACAAGAAAATTAAAACTACTTAATCTCCATAGGTACCCGAGACCCAAGGCTGGTCAAAGACCAACAAAACCCTAAAAACACCCCCCAAACCCAAAATGCCGCTTGTCTCCACTGTCACCACACCTGAACAAACCCCAGCCCAAACAACTCGATCATGATATGGAACACTGTTACTGTCGCACAGACTGCCGTCAACCCGCTGTATATCACAGATCCCAAAAACGCTCCAAGCAAGCCGCAAACGCCCCGCATCTCAACCAGTGAATGGTATCCCAATTGCCGTCGTGCCACCAAACTTACCGCTGATCAGAAAACCCAGTGAATGGTGTCCCAGTTGCACAACTTCAAATTTATTCACTAATTGTACTAGTTTTTCAGGTTAATTTGAAAAAGTGCAATGGGATTGGCCCCTCCAAATCCCTTGGGTTAAAAAATTTCTAAACAATTCTATATATTTGCGGAACAAAATTCCCTAAAATTTCAAGTTACAAACAATTTTTTGGTCACGTATGTAAAATTAAGTGGTGGCTAAATTTATATCCTCAATTCCGTCTCTTTGTTAGCCTGACGAGTTGCAATATGCATGTACTAATGAAACATATTTTCTTTTATCGACAAAGAAATACATGTGATTCTGGCCCCATTACATACAAATCATGTGTCCGCCACTGAATACATAATTACAAATCCAGCTTCTGATTGCAAGTGGATCACACACAACCACAAATTCATTGAGTCTATAAAGTTGGAATAAATAAGAACATCAAGAACCCCAAGGGGTTGACCTGGTGGTTTAAGGCCTGGGATTTAGGGGTTTGCTCCCTCCTAAGATCTCAAGTTCGCAACCTCTTGGGAGCTATAAACTCCTTTGCATCCCCGCAAGGTCGAGATGCGCGTAAGCTGGCCCGAACACCTGAGTTATCAAAAAAATAAGAAAAGGAGAATAGGGAATTATGCAAAATCACCTGATGCACCATCTTGTGCTTGAGGATGGTGCTTTTGGCCATAACCTTCAACGCAACGCCCTCTCCGGTCTCCGTGTTCTGTGCAAACTTAACCTTTGCGAAAGTCCCCACCCCAACCGTCCTGCCCACCTCATACTTCCCCACCTTTCTCGCAATCACCTTCTTCATTATCTCTCAAATCTCATTTCCCACTCTATCACACCTCAATCCCCTATCAAATCAATCGCTCGCACATTAATCTTCGATCAAATCAACAATAAATTAACCCTAGACAGTGCTACGAATTACGAATAACCCTTCTATCTCCAAACACAGATACATAAACAATTCGAGAACTAATTTTGCGGGGTAATTGTTACCTGAAACCTGAGGGTTCCACCGGAAGTCAATCGGGAAACTTCAAGAAGATAACTGATGGCCGGAGCTCCGGCGGGGAATCGGAGATAAGTTAAACCGATTTTTGTAAGAGTTGGGAGAGAGAGAGAGAGAGAGAGCGCTCGCGCGCGCTGGACTATAACCGCTAAATGCGGTGTGCGGATGGCCAAAAATAACGCTAAGTCTAGGTACACTACATCCAACCACTATACCATCCACTATATTTTTTATAGGGCCCACTCCGGATCCCAAAAAAATACAGAAAAATATCCATAAATTTTAAAATAATATATTATGTGGCCCTGTAAAAAATTAGCTTCAACAAATATCGGTAAGTATTATTTCTAAATTCGTGGCGGCGAAACTGTGCAGTTAAACAGTTTCGTCCCTATAAATCAAGAAATAATACTTACCGATATCCGTTGGAACTGATTTTTTACAGAACCCATGATATATTATTTTAAAATTTATGGACATTTTTCTATATTTTTTTGAGACCCGGGATGGGCCCCACAAAGAATGTAGTGGATGGTGTAGTGGTTGGATGGTAGTGTATGTAGCATCTCTCCAAAAATAAAGGGTAACTATTCAGGAGTCCAAAGTGCACAATCCCTGACTTTTGGGTTTTGGTTTTTCAGGGAGGTACTATTTATTTTTGGAATATTGAGCGGATAGAAATAGATACAAAAAGGAATATTTAAATATTCATCCTCTTTATCCATGCCATGTAAGAATT
>BPLS01014777.1:0-20142 GCA_019656275.1 Rhododendron kiyosumense | reverse complement strand
CCTCTCTCACTCTCTCTTTTCCTCTCTCTAGTTCTCTCCATTTTTTTTCCGTACGTGAAGAACTTGATATTGTAGCTGTTTTGAGTTTATAACTTATAACTTCTTGATTTTATACTCTTTTTTTCTTCTTATACTAATTAGTTATTCAAATTAGTTTACCCGCTCTTTAACTAAATTTAGAATATTAAATAAAATTAACGATCACAAATTTTCAAGGAGTTCAAGGAAATTTTACTCACGATGAATGTCGAATTTGCTCTATTCAGATAATCTATTCATTTATTCTTATTATGCTCTTATTCTTTCTTATTCTTTTTTTTTTTCTGTACTTTGGAATATTATGCTCTTATTCAACCAATCCCTTACAGATTTTCTTGTATACATATGCAGTACTCGTGCAGTATAGCTACTCCCTCCGTCTCAAATTCTTTGTCCGGTCCACAAAACGGAGTATCAAAAATAATATTTTTACAAGAAAAAATCAAAAGTTTTTCAACAACTTACTAGATATCAATGAGTATTTTTAATTTGTGAAAAAAGTTTGAACCTTTTCTTGAAAAAATTGTAATATTTTTAACACTCCATTTTGCGAACCAGACAAAATTTGGGACGGAGGGAGTATAATTCTTCAAAATTGTCTGTGCTCTCATTCTCAATTTTCCTACGGCACTCGCAATTTCAATTATCGCTCTCGCAAATTTTAATAAACTAGAGTGCTTTAAAAACGTTTTCACGCTCTCGCATGCGGATTACGTGACTTAGTTAGTATCCCATTGAGATATTTTGGTGTATAGAAATGTACTGTATATAATACTATACAAAATTAGGTTAAGGATGATGCATGCTGCTGTGAGAGAATCAACATCAACTCACCCATCCATCTGATTTGGACCTAACTCTTGTGGGCCTAATAAATTCCTTTCTCTTTGAGGAAAGTTTGGATGAATTTTCAAGTGCGAACATATATATCCTTTGTGCTTAGCAGGAGAATGGAAGTATATCCTTGCTGATTTCATTGATAAATCTTTCAGTAGAATAGAATCATGTGAAAGCAATGATAGTAAACGAAAATGATAGGTCATGTACAATAATGCACACACCTTTTCAGTTCTATTGGCATACCAGTGGAACTACTATGTCTTCAACAATGCAACAACTCAGGCTTGGGAGGTGGGAAATTTAATCAAAGCAAGGGTGGCGATGTGGATGAAGGCTAAATTTGACATCAAAATCTATATAGTTAGGGGTTTCTTTGATGGTATTCGAAAAGTGAGATTGTAATGTACTTTTGAGGTGTTTTGTCCAATTGTTGGTTGGATGTTTTCCTAGGTTTTCTTTTTCCCAACCCCTTTCGAGATTTTTAAAATATTTTGTTTGTCGAGAAAAAAAGTACTACTTCTTGTCTTAAAATCTCATTAAATGTAAATGAGTAGCAATTATTTAGGTTCCTACATATTATTAGAATATATACTGAGACCCGTTCCGTGAAGGTTCTTAATTTTAAGTATTTATTTTTTATTTTACGAGATGGGTCATTCTTTCATAATACACCACCTTTAATTTTAGTAGAACACACCCTGATTCTGTGGGTTCATGTATTTAGTACTTAGCTCCACAATAATGTATAACGGTGAAGGTTTTTAGGACATCACGTGACAGCACCAAAAATCACTAAATAAGTTTTTTTGCTTCAAAGAGCTCTCCCTCTTTCATATCTTGTCAAGTTTCTACTCCATGAAAGTGGCAAATATTTGAAGTAATTACGTTTAGTTTGATACCACAAAAAGAAGAAGTAATTAAGATATAGTGAATGGATGTTTTTTGTCTTTATTTTGTTGACCTAGAGTTTGGTGTGGGAAGGAATCCAGGGGCAATGTTGGAACAATGTTGGGAGTGAGATGCGAGTGGTCCAACAACCCTGTTTCCTTTAATAAAGCAGTCCCTAATATAATATAATATAATACCCGAGGTTTAGATGACAGGTTTAGGGAATCAAACAAGTTGGAATCTTCCTAATTAGGAGTAAACGATTTTCTTTAATTATAGTACTCCCCTTTCTCACACTTTATTGTTATTATTCATTCATTAATTAAATTAAATTAACATAATGGTCCGTTAAAGCAGAAGTTAATGCTTGCAATTGGCTGCCTTTGTCAACTGCACTATCTATCTGGTGATCAGTGGGTATCTTCGATCCCTCTCACTCATAGTATATACTGCCTAGTGCATGCCTCTTGGCTAGGTAGCTAGCTGCTCATAAACAAACCCCACTTGTAGTCTAATATTCATGTTATTCCTATGTCAATTTGTATTTGGATCCTTTTTTATAACTCGATTAGTTATCCGAATCAGCTTACGCGCACCTTAACTAGTTTTGGAGATCAATCTCATCGCTGACTTGTGGGCCTAGATCCTAATTCAAGAGCTCGATATAGATTGGTCTCAAATGAGTTGATAGCACTTGAGAGATTTCGAATATGCATGAGATCTTAGAAACATATTGGAGTGCTAGCTAATTTAGTGTACGTGATCATTGTATACTGGGAGACTAGCGTACGTCGAAGAACTCTAAGCACCTTGGGAGCTAGAGACGAATATTAATCTTAAGGAAAGCATGGTTCACATGCCTCGATCGAACCTCTGTGATTTGTTGCTGAAGCACTGTATCTTCATTTACGCCTTCTTTCTGATTGCTTTGGACTCTAGTTGATTCTTAATTAACACGTACTCATTCGTATGTAAAATTGTGTTCGATTCTTTCATTTAATAGTTGGACCAGCAATGCTACGTAACCAGACAATTAAGTTAAATGTTAATTAGTATATTCTGTAGAATGGTTTTGGTACGTTTAAAAGATGCACACACAATTTCAGCATCAAATTAATGGAGCTATGTACACGTACCATTCTTGTTTAAATTGTGTACTCTTTCAATTCCAAGTAGAATCGAAATTTTTTGGAGTTAATTTGATTGGTTGATTTTTCCCGAAGAAATGACGTACAGGCGCATAAAGTAACGGAACATTCCACTAATCCCACATCACTTCAATCAAAGGCTTCATAACACAAGGCCATACATATATATATAGGGTGCTAGTAATAAATAATAATTAATGAGCACCTTTGCAGAAAATAAACAATTTTTTTGATGGATAGCCTTATTAATGGAGCTAGCACTTATTAATTTGCATCAATAATCTTTTTAATGCAACTACAAATGTCGGATCGATCCATCCAACCCCAATGGTTATAGCTAGTCTAGTGGTCAAAGTATAAAACTTTGATGTTTATATTCCTTTCAAAGATGAAAATTTCTATGTACCCAAAAAGAGTACCCAGAAATTATTTCTAATTTGAAAATTGATGGTCCAGATTGACTTTAAGTGAATATAGACCATTGATTTTCAAATTCGGGATAATTTCTAGGTACTTTTTCCGGGTACCTAGCACTCCTTTTCAAAGATTCCATACTCGAAATCTCTCGCCTTTCAAGTGCTATCCATACAAAATTTTGTTCGATCGAACTTTAACTAGGTCCCATATGTGTGTGTATATATATATTTATAGCGTTAGCCCAAAACCCACATACAGATGTCACCCATAAATGGATACCCAATGAAAGGGTCAATAAATAGATTTAACCGGCAGTCCTCAACAGAAACCAAAAGTCATACTGTGTGGGGATTGATGTATGCAATTAACGTATTGTTCATTCCCAATAGTACTCAATTGTTTGGAAGGTCGTAATAGTGGGGGTGCCAAGTCCTAAACAATCAATACGCACCCTTCTCCCTTGGAAGCTGGCATGCATCATTTCCATCTTTCTCAGTGTATGGATATATACAACATGCTCATTTAAGGGCACCTAGTCACCAGCACTGATTTAAAGGTTTGTACGTCTGTTCTTGTACATTTTTAGTCGGAGAATTGCACAAAGAAATTCTTACCGGTCAGAGTTGTTGCATTTTGATACAAGTAATTGAATCAGCTAGCAAGCAAATATGTTACTCATGTCTAAATACCTGAGGAGTATTAGGAATAGCTAGCCAAACCATAAATATATAGATCTCCTCTACGAAAGCATACATCTTCATGAGTTACAAATTCAAATACCGTATATAAAAAGCCATACATAATATTCACACATTGGATACTTGGGTTTATTGCTTCAAATGAAATCGCTCATTAGAGAGACTACTATCAAAATGCTATTATTGTATTATTTAGTCTACTAAATTCTAAGCCACCTTTTTTTTTTCTCGGCAAAAGAAATTTTTTATTAATCTCGAAGGGGTACATCGAGGAAAAAACAAAAATTACAAAGCACTATAAGCATAGAAATATATCCAACCAAAGTTGGATAAAACACCTTAATTATCCAATCTACACTTTCACTTTTCGAATTCCATCCAAATATCCTTTGAAATCCTCCACTGTGTAGATCTTGATGTTAAACTTAGCATTCATCCACATAGCTACTCTTATTTTAATTAACCATATCTGCCACTTCCGAAGCCTGGGTGGTTGCCCCATTGAATATATACCCATTCCTCATTAACCAAATGGACCAGAGCGTTGCAAAGAAGCATACTTCCCAGGTGTCTTTCTCCAAGTTTCGAACCCTATTCCCAAACCACCAAAGTGCTAACTCTGCTAAGGAGGATGGACAAACCCATTGGATGTTCCACCAAGCCAAAATTTCTGACCACACCACTCAGGAAAATCGACAATGAAGGAACAAGTGTTGAGGTGTTTCCACATGCAAATCACACAAAGGGCACACTGCCAATTGAATCTCATAAATTAAATTCCTATCGAAAAGTACCGACCTTGTAGCAACCTTATCTTGAATGGCCATCCATGAGAAAATTTCCACTTTGGGGGGACTCAAATTCTTCCACAATGAGCCGAGTTGAGTATTCCGTGGTTGTGATTGGGCTTCCCACTGCCTATAAACCAATTTGACAGAGAAAACTTTGTCGACTGTCCAAATCCACTGTAACATATCAGACTTTGAAGGATCTAGTGTCACACCATCTAATCTTTGTTTCAAAACCACGTACTGTTGATATTTTTTTTTTGCTCGGCAAACGAAAATGATTTTATAAAACTCAAAAAGGGGTACATCGAGGGGAAAAAGGGAGAAAAACAAAAGGGAGCATCCAACTTCGGTTGGAGGTTACAACACCACAAGGCCAAACTTAGAGCTTTAGTTTACGGATTCCACCTAGAAAGCTCTTAAACTCCTCCACCGAGTATATCTTGATGTCGAACTTAGTTTTCATCCACATAGCCACCCTTGTTTTGACTAGATCCCCTACCTCACTCGCAGACCTTGTTACATTGTTGAACATGAGGTCATTCCTCGCAAGCCACAAAGACCATAAAGTAGCAAAGAAAGTCACCTCCCAAATGTGCCGTTCCAAATTTCGAAACCTGTTGCCAAACCACCAAGTAGCTAAGACTGCGAGAGAAGGGGGACATACCCATTCAAACTTCCACCACTGCATAACGATCGACCAAATGTTCCAAGAAAACAAACAATGCAAAAGGAGATGCTCCGGGGTTTCCTCATTCAAAGAGCAAAACTGGCAAAGAAGCGTTTGACCCTCTGGAATCACATTTCTGCTAGCAAGAACAGATCTAGTAACTACCCTACCTTGTAAAGCCAACCAGGCGAAAATTTCCACCTTTGGTGGACTAAGGTTCTTCCATAATGATCCCAACACATCATCTCGCACCTGAACAGCTTGCTCCCACCGTCCATAAACCGATTTCACCGAGAAGCTCTTATTTACTGTCCATTTCCATTGCAGCGAGTCCTGTTTGAATGGGTCCAAAACTGTACTTTGCAATCTTTGTTGTAACTCCTCTTCTTGGCTTTTTTCCCAATCATATAAACGCCTTCTGAATAAAAGATTCCATCTACCAGCCCCATATTCTTCTTTCATAGCGCTGACCACGTGCTCTTTTTGAGTGGAGATTAAAAAGAGTCTGGGATATACTTACTTGAGTGCTACCTCCCCGAGCCAAACATGATCCCAGAATTTCGTTTCCTGTCCAGAGCCCACTCGCATTTGAAAGCCCTCTTGAATTATAGGACCAATGGGCGAAGAGACATTTCCGATGGAGCAAATATCTCTCCATAAGTTCGTGATCTGACCCGAAGCAGGGAGATGAGGAAGCCAGCAGTCCTGAACAAGATTGTACTTCCCTCGAATGACTTTCACCCACAAAGAATCCTTGTCATTCCTAAACCTCCACCACCACTTTGCAAGCAGCGCTAAGTTTTGAATCTGTAGGTTCTTCACTCCCAACCCTCCATTCTCTTTCTTCTTGGTAATCACCTCCCATTTCACCAAATGCATCTTCTTCTTGTCCACAGAATCACCCCAAAAAAATTGTCGCTGCAATTTCTCAATAGAGTGTGCTACAGCCACAGGCATTTTGAATAAAGACATATAATAAATTGGTAGATGACCAAAGTTTGAGTTCAACAAAGTTAGTCTACCTCCTGTTGAATTAAATCTCCTTGTCCATATGCTCAATTTCTTACCCATCCTGTCCAAAACTGGTTCCCATGTTTTAATCCTCTTCGGATTAGCACCCAACGGTAACCCCAAGTATTTGATTGGCAAAGTCTCAATTTTACACCCCATCACCTGAGCAAGATCTTTCACCTCCTGGTGACAAATCTTAACACCACACAAAGAGCTTTTGGAGAAGTTAATTTTCAAACCTGACATAAGTTGGAAACATCTAAGCACCCTTTTTATATTAGCCAACTCCACTCTATCATTGTTACAAAAGAGAATCGTATCATCCGCAAATTGGAGATGAGACAAGATAACTCCATTAGCCCAAATCCGTGTTCCTTTGATTATGTTTAATCCTCTGGCTCTTTCCAACAATATATTCAAAGCTTCAACCACAATATTGAAAAGAAATGGGGATAGAGGATCCCCTTGTCTGAGGCCTTTTTGAGTTTGAAACTCCTTAGTAGCTGAACCATTAATTAGAACAGACATTGCCACAGTAGAAATGCACTCTTTAATCCAGCCATACCATTTTTCCCCAAATCCCATTTTCACATGCAAATCCAGTAAAAAGCCCCAATTAACACAATCGTATGCTCTTTCAAAATCAATTTTAAGAATTAGACCACCTTGAGAACTATTTTTCCAGCTATGTATCACTTCATTAGCAATAAGAACACCATCCAGAATCTATTTTCCCCCAATAAACCACGTACTGTTGATATTCCCGAGCCCTTAGTGTGCCCCTAAACAGCAAATTCCACTCACCATTTTTTTATGTGTATGTCATTAGAGCAACGTTTGAAATTCCATCCTTTTGGTACGTACGTACTCATAATTGATGTACAAGTGCTTTAAGATAAATTTGTTAGAGATCTTTACGAAGTTATATAATATTACTACCATATAATGCATGCATATTTTTTTGTTTATGAAAATTGTACTACGTACCATATTAGAAGTTTGCTAACAAGTAAACAAAATCCTCAGAAGATGGAAAAATTATTCAATTCCGCTGCAGCTCTACCGTGAATTAAGCTTTAAATATATCAGTTTTATTGATTAAATGACACATTGAACATTGTGAATTGTGTGAAACAATACTTTAGCTAGACCACCAAATAACCTACAGACGATAATAATGACCATAGGCTGGTGCAACTTTTTTTTTTTTTTTTGGTAAGTAGGCTGGTGCAACTTTAGCGTTATTTAATGAATGAATGGTTGGGGTGAACTCTCAATTCTTCATAGGATCCATAACCCATCATCTATAAAGCTTTTCAAGACATGCAATAGATTCGCTCGATCTTGAGAGAGATAGAGAGAGAGAGAGAGAGAGAGAGAGAGAGAGGGGTTGACATGGGGTAGTACAAGAGTAAAAAGGGGAGAATTGGGATCTGTTGGACTCTGGAAAAGAAAAGAATGGCATAGAAGACAATATAGGAGCAAACCAACCGGGTTTGGCCAAATGGATTTAAGAAAGTAGCTAAAAAACTTGAACTTAGAAGTCGTATGTTTGATTTTCACAAACTTCAAACATTCAAATCTTTAGGCCTTTAGAGGTTTGTTTGATCGTTAAGCTGACTAGAATATATATCTGGTTAGAAAAAAAAATTAAAATCGGAAGTAATATATAATAGTAGATATGTTCGTGTAGGAAAAAGTTTTCAAGTACATGATCATTCATCTAGGGTATAGGCATGTAGTAGCCAGTAGGTATGTATATGTAGAGGTATGAGATAGGTAGGCTAGGTAGGTAGGGACATGCCAAAAAGGTTTCTGAAAGAATGCATGTGCCCAGTGGCCGTGCGCTAGAAGTAAAACCAAAACAAAGAAAAAAAGCAGGGCAGTGTCTGTATTTATATCACGAATCTTCTCCTAAGGACGCACTTGGGGTGGGTTATTTGCAGACGTCGATATCAGTTATTGGATTGTATTTTGGATAGTTTGAATTTGCGGATAATTTATTCGCGTGAATAAATATCTATTCGTGCGAATAGATTATCCGTGCATTCAAAACATAATTCAACGGTTGAGATTGGCGTCCGTAAGTAACTAAAATAATACGGACGCCTACTGGTATTTATATACTCCTACTTCGTTTTTGTTTTTATTTTTATTTTCCTTTTGTTGCTGTAATATACTGTAAGAGCTAGTAGTTTGATTGTACGTACCACTTTCACCCATCACAAATGTCATCCGACGACCCACAATTAGAGAGAGATCGGAGTATAGGTTTGTGTCAACCTAAGTCACATAATTTATGTGTTCGTGTTTGTGTGTGAAAATGTACATGTGCAAAAATAACCCACAAACTAGTCCTTACCCTCCGTTGCCGCCAGTTGTTTAGAAAATGTACATGTGCAAAAATATATATATTTTCTAAACTATTGGCAACGGAGGGTACATGTTTATTTGTGAAATTTTTAGGCTTTTGGTTTTTACAGGGTTTGTTCATAGGATTTTTAGGCTTTTTAGTTTTTGTTCATATTTGAATTTTTTTCGTGCGGACTTGTTTGTGGGATTTTTAGGCTTTTTGGTTTTTGTTCATATTTGAATTTTTTTCGTATTTGCTAGTTTTGCGTCAAATTTTTGTAGATTATTGATTTGTCTTAACAAGAAGAATCAAAATAGTATAAAATTATTACTTTTACCCAAAATATTGAATTTCTCAAAATATTTGGTAAAATTCTTATGTCTTGTTCTCTTTGGAACTTAAAAAGAATTTTTCAAAAAATTCTCCTTAGATTCCTCCTACTTTCAACATTTCTCTCTGTATCTCTCTCCGCTCATTACCATACTATTTTTCAAAAAAAATTTCAAATTCTAATCCAAACAAAGCATTAATTTTTTACTTTTTCAATTTCTCTTATAGAGACGATCCAATAATTCACAAAAGTTTGACAAAAAATTAACAAATGTGATTCCTTTTAAATAAGGACAAAATCTCAAAGTAAAACGAGTACAAAATATAGTGATGTTTGTATTTTATATTTTATAAATGAGGGGTAAAGAATCTGGTGAGGGTAGTATAGGTATTGTAAAAAGTATAGTACAATGACATCACCTTCTCCATCCAGTTTTTAACGTGCTGGTAACAAAGGGAGGGTATTGTCAGGTAAAGGAGGGGAGGGCAGTGTCATTTCAGAACCTCAGGGAAGATTTCTGTTTGTGTCAGAAACCTCAGGGGAGGTCAGTGAAATTTGCCCAATAATAATGGAACTCCTGCAGAGTCCCAGACACCCAACCACCCCTCTAATATGCCTTGTACCAATTGCCATACTTATTACTGGACCCCCTGCCAGGGTACTCTTTGTGCATCATCATTCCTTCTACAAAAGAAGATTTTCTAGAAAACGATAGTATTTGGTTTATTTTTCTATAAATAAAAATACGGGGACTGATTTACGCACTTTTTTTTTATATTCACACTCTTTTTTTATTTTTTTAATGTTAAAAGTGTGTGAAATTTTCTTTTTTGTGTGGTAAAAGACAAGAGAGGGATTGTAGATATAAAAAAAAAGGGGGGGAATGTGAAAATTACTTCCCCAAAAAAATAATTGGGTAGTATTTATTAAATTTTCAAAAACAAGAGAGTATATAATTTGTGTCATGGTTAAAAGGAAAAATGGATATTTTATCTGCCTCCACTCCACATGTGATGTGAGCCCTTTAATTAGGTGATCGAGATGGAAAAAAAAGTATATACACTTCACCTCTCTGAAGGCAGAAGTAGATTTTCCTTTTTTTTTTTTTGGTAGTGATTCGACCCTGCCTCTAATTTGTTTTGATAAATCTGAGTGTTCAGACCAGATTATATGCATCTTAGGTAACCTTTGGAGGCCTTAATTTACTCTTAATTTGCATCTAGATTAGTAGCCAAATCCAATTCTATAGAGAATCTACTAGATTCTGGGTAAGGGTCATCATCCTTGCTGATTTCATTGATAAATCCTTTGATAGAAGAATCATGTGATCAAAGCATGCAATGATAATAGTATAAATGAAAGTGGTAAACGAAAATGATAGGTCATGTACAATAATGCACACACTTTATGCCTTTGCAGTTCTATATTACCATACCAGCTACTGCTTGTCTTAAAATCTCATTAAATTAATGTAAATGAGTAGCAATTGTTTAGGTTCCTACGTATTACTCCAGAATATACTGAGGCCCCGTTTGCTAAAATTTTTATTTTTGAAGTACTTATTTTTCATTTTACGCGACAGATCATTCTCTCACAATATATTACTTTTAATTTAGTGGAACACACCCTAATTTTGTGAGCACAAAAGATTTACATAAGCTGGAAAAAAAATATGAGAAGGAAATTATATATCTATACGTTTCAGGATAACTAGTATCCTTCAACAAAGAGAACGCAAATGTTCCCCTAGCCTTAAGGCCCTTAACAAATATTTTCGGTTGTGAATATTGAAGAAGGTTTTAAGAATGAATTCTGGATGCTTCCAAAATAGAAAAATACAATTTTATAGCAAAAAAGAAAATCATAATAATGACTCGGAAATGAGTAGAAAAGTTGTTTAGAATTGTTATACGAAACGATCGATGTGCTTTAATGCGTGCCTAAATTTTAGTTTAGATTAATTTAGTTAGCAAAAAAGATTTACATAAGCCAAAAATGCTGATTATTGAGAAAACTAATTTGTCTTAACTCTTAAAGTATATATTAGTATTTGTTTGATTTGGGAAGAGACGAGATTGGTTAATATACGTAAACCTCCTTTTGGTTTTATTTGCAGGACCAAAAATGATTGACAATTGTTTGTTGGATTCCCTTTCCCTTTTCCCGTTTTTTAATAAAATTCATCTTTGCCGATCAAAAAAAAAAAATGATTGACAACTTCAAATCTTAGGGATTTGTTTTCTATAGATACATAATAATTTTAGGAAATTTTCTTCAACAAGAAACTCTTGTAGGGACTAATTTCTTCTTAATTAATTTGAAAAACTAGTATAATTAGTCCAAATATTTAGATTTATGCCCCGGGGCACTTATGGGCACTCGATGTGTCCACCCTGCTTCAAAGGAGTAATTATTTAGTGGTCTTAGGTTATTATCACGTGGTGTTCTAATACCCTTCTTTATCACACTTTTGTGGATTCATGTATTTCGTACTTAGCCCCACAGAAATATATAGTAGTGAAGGGTGTTAGGGCACCATGTGGTGGTGCTCCAATACCACCAAATAATTTTTTTTTGCTTGAAAGAGCTGCTCTCCCTCTTTCAAATCTTGTCAAGTTTCAACTTCATGAAAGTGACAAAATTTGAAGTAATTAAGATCTGGTTTGATACTAAAAAAAAGGAAGAAGAAGTATTTTTTTTTTTTTTTTTGAAATGGAAGAAGTAATTAAGATATACAGTGAGAATGGATGTTTTTGTCTTTATTTTCACTACAACAAAAAACACCATCGGTGACACCCTTTGACACCCTTCAGTGACAAAAAATTGGTGTTGACACTGAATATACTCAACGGTGACAAATAATTTTACTGTATGTCACCGAAAACCTTTGGGTGGCCAGGGTAAATAATGAAGAGATTCAGTGACAAAATATTTGTCACTGAAGACAAATTTCGGTGACAAGTATGAAGTTGTCACTGAAAGATCATTTAGTGACAAAATATTTGTCATTGAAAACAAATTTCAGTGACAAATATAAAATTGTCACCGAAAAATCCCAATTTTCGTGCTCCCGGGCTCTAGCTAATTTAGGCGGGCTGTCAAAAAGTAAAAAGAAATTTTTTTCAAGCAAAACGACAGTCGTTTTACTTGTCAGGAAAACCCAGCCCTAATTAACTTTCCTCTTTTTCCTTTGTCAGGTCTCCACTTTACTCCTCCTCCCGATCTCCACTCCCGCGGCCATTCCCGGAGAGCCACGCTCCCGCAGAAGACTTCCATCAGCCCACCAACCGGCGGCCGTCGCTCCGATCAGCGCAGGTCATTTTCTGGCCCTCTCAGTATCTCACCCTATCGTTCTCTCTCTTGATCACAGAACGCTTATGTATATGTTTTTTCACGCACTCTCGATCTCTCTCTTGACTTCATCTAGCTAAGCAATTTTTTTTTTTGATTCTATCTCCACTGAAAAGGCAGCACACTTTATCTCCGCCCTCTTCCACGCCAGCCGGAACTCGCCAGCACCACCACCATACTCTGTGATTTCTGGTATTCCTCCACTCTCCAATCTCTTGATTTCATGGATTTTTTTATTTTGCATGTGAGTTTTTAATTCGATTTTGTAGATTTAAAGTTTGAATCGGAAGCTAAGGTATCCTCACGATAGTCAAAATCAAATGTATCTGTTTTATTTGAGATGTTCAATCTTGAAGATTTCGTTTTCAGTATGGGTTTCAGCTGACCATTTATTTTGGAAGAATGAGGTTAAATGTGGGTGAAATTTGTTACTTATTTCTGAAATTTTAGAACAATGAGGGCCACTCTTGGTAAGATATCTGGCCTTTGGCTGCTTTTGTAGTATGGCGATGTTCTAATAGGCTTTGGTCCTTGGGTTTTTTTTTTTAAATCTGCAAACAGAAACGTCATTCATTACGTTGAACCCCTGTTATCAATGTTGATTGCAAGATGGTATAAAAAAATATGTACCTATACCAATCTTTTGTACTTTCCTCACTTTTGAAATCTTCCCTATATTTTAGTACTAATATTTCAGTACTAATTGCTGAAACTTAGAGGGAGTTTAATATTATAATTCCCCTTTTTAAATAATTTTAGAATAATTTTTTAGTTTTCTGCTATCTAGTCGGAATGCGTGAATCCAAATGGGTAAATATTTATATCACTAGCATTTAGAATTATAAAGTATTGCTATGGAATCTATATAACTAATCATTCACACTTCTCCAAAATATAATTGAAAAAGGAATTAAAAGTTGATTCTTACTTTAAAAAGAAAGGTGTTACCAGGTATTTAGGAAATAAAATAATATATGGTGGTATTCTATTGTCATAGCCTAATTAAATATTAATAAGTGCCTTTTGTGTTATGCATAAGTGCACCAGTGGACTTTTTTATATTGTATAGACTTGTTAGTTTCTCCCTAACAGATTATTCTAGCTTTGTCCTTGGCACACTATACTCCATTTCAGTTCTTTGATCACAAAAGAGATCTCCATGTTTAGCTTGCGGTTGTGTTATACATATTCTAGCATTGCCTTTAGTTCTCGCTTCTAAATATTTGGTGCTTCACTAGTTACATAATTGGGAAAATTGGTCATTGAATTTAACACGACAGGGTCATTTTGAATTCTTCAGTAGTAATGATGTTGTAAAGAGTAAGAAACAGGACGCTTGTTATTTGTAATTTGCTAGAATTAAATTGAGTTTGTTTCTCATTATTCTTTATGTAGCATATAGTAGGTTTATGTGAAGAGATTTTAAAGCAAAGAATTAGTTATCTACAACTGATAAAATGTAGATCTAAAACTCGTGACCATTGGCTTAAGGTGATGGATGTATGGATGGGCGTTGCCGCGTTGGCTCATGGCTACTTGCATAACTTCATGTTTTAAGCTCACAAACATCTACATACAACTGTTCGGATATGGCAGTCTATTTCTATAGTCCCAAACTCACACGATAACCAGATTTGGGATTTCATACATTAAGGGTGTGCACAGGTCAATCCGAGTCATGTTTGACTTGGACCCGTCACCCAAATATGAACTATTAGGTTTCTAAATTCTCCACCCATTATTGACCTGTCTTTACTTTGAACTCAACCGCGAAGTTGCCGTCTGTCAGTCAAAGTTGGTCAGTAGATCATTTTTTGAACCAGCACCACACATATCCTGTTCGAACATAGATCTGAAAGAGAGGAGTGGAGGAAAAAATGGCAGATCTTAGAAACTGCGAAAACATTTTGAGAGAGAGGGATATCATGCTGCTATAGCTATCACAGGAATGACTTCTCTTCTTATGACAGTGATATGACCGAAGGGGATAAACCCTCACCATTTGAGATTCCACTGACTGCCTTCGTTCTCAATCTATTAGACATACCAGGTTAGACAGAGGGAGGGAGGGAGAAGAACATCTAAGAAGTTATATCAATATAGGATAATCTAACTGGAAGACCTTATCCTTGTAATCTTAAGAATCAAATATGTGATTGCTATGTGGAGTTACTATTATTTTTGTAATTTATTCGGTTGGATCGCTGGTTTACGCTGGTTCTATAATGCTACCGTGGGAACTCAGTTCAGACCTGGCTGGTCTGTTTGCTCACCCCTACTACACATTTGTGGTAGTTCTAAGCAAACTAATGAATTTTTTGTGAGACACAAAACTCAAATGCCTATAGTTCCTGGTAGAGATAACATGTATTAGTATCTTTTTTTTACATGACTTGGGCATCTTTTTGGAAAATTTACAAGTATTTCATTTCTTAATGTATTTGGACATAAATGGTATGGATTTTATTTCAATTTCTTTTCGTACCTGATTTAATGACCGGATAGAGATAAGGTTCTTAAATATATAAGAAGTTAAACATAAATGGTATGGATTTTATTTCAATTCCTTTTTGTACCTGATTTAATGACCGGATAGAAATAAGATTCATAAATATATAAGTTGTTGAACCTTTGACCCTAGAACCACTTAAGAACTAATCTCCCTTCAGAAGTTTAGAAAGAAGGAAATCTTTGGTATAAATAATGGGCATGCTGTTGTACTTGAGGTCTACCAACAGATATGTAATATGTTGCAATAATTGCTTGAAAGTAAGGCATGGGTTGATCTTGTTTCCATCGAGGCTAGCAAAGGATATAGATGCATTCATTTAGACCCTTTGCTACTAGCCTTGGTATCTATTTCCTACTCTACAGTTCTTCATCAGGCTGCCTCGTAATCGTCTTTTATCAAAATTAAGATTTAAGTGAAGGAACATGAAAACTAGAGTGTCATAGCTTCATGAAGATTCCATGCAATTATTGATTTCTGATTGTAACAGGAACATTTATTACTACACTAGTTTATTGCCTATATGAATTTTAAACGGAGTTCATTATTTGCTTTATTTATTTCTATTAGCAGATAATGTCAAAATCAAAGATCGTTGTTTTATTGCTAGTGAATATTCGGATCCAGCAAAACAATTTTGATTGGGTTGCTTTGAGGGTCTTACAACTTTTGCTCTATGTTGTATGGACTCTGGTACTGGTATCAGGTGTTTTAACGGGCACAAAAGCATCCAACCTCCCTTAACCCTGAGTGTTATATATACTAGTGGTTGAGGGTCTTACAACTTTTGTTCTATGTTGTATGGACTCTGCTGCTTTGGATGTGTCTGCTACTGCTTTCAATGCTCTGCTGTTTTCTGTAGTGCTGAGCAAACAACTGTTTTTTGATGGTTACAGTCAGTCACTTTTAATTCATTGTATTCACCTATCCTTAAGGGGGTGTCCCTTGGAGTGTTTAGGCCTTTTCTAGAGGGCATGTCCCAAGTTCTTACTGCTATTTGCTGTGTGGTTGTTATGGCTGCTGCTGTTACATTACTGATGCAATCTGCTGCAATTTGCTGTTCTGTTGTTTTGTATTTTATGTTTTGGCAGCTGCTATCTGCTATAGCCTCTAATCAAAGTAGATTGGCAGCTTTGTGGTGCTAGTCCATCTCGGTAGCTGAGTTCTTTCGAGTGAAGTTCCGTGTGTTTGCTACCATGACCCAATCGGTCCATTTTCCTTTTCACCCTTGGCTTAGATCAATGTAGGAAAGTAGCCTCACTAGTGGGGAAGGAAACCAACCAGTGAGTATTAGAGAACACCCTATCAATCCTACTCTTATTATCACCTGAGCCTCCTCGCTTGTTAGACCATGTAAACCAAAAACCTTTAGCAGGTAGGTCATCATGGAGAATATCAGATAAACATTGGCTTGGCAACAACTTGTTTATTGCATTGCCTCTTTTTAGTGGAATTATTCTTCTTTGTTTGACATCAAAGCTTCTTTACCTATGTTCATGTCTTGAAGTAGACCATTAATGACTGCATATTGCATATGTCAATGGAGCATTAAGATTATTGATTGCTTGTATGACTCTAAAGTGATTTACAAAAGCTAATTCTTTTTGTACATTTAAACTAAAGGAATTGTTCCTTTAACAAGACTTCTTCTCCAGACACCTTGATAAATGGACACAAGCTTCATGTTTAAGAGAGTTTGAAATTGTTGCTCAAAATGTCTCTGACTTGTACTCTACATCAATAAGGTCATGTCAAAATTGACAAACTTTTGCAATTCCGAATCATATGCTTTCATAAACATTGAAGGGTGATTTGATTTATCTCTCTGCCTTTTGTTTTTTCTCTATTACTTCCAGTTTCGACCTTTGGAGCCGTTTTGGACATGGTGACAGATAGGTGATCTTCCCTCTCCCCTTTTTCAAAAGCAAAATGGCAATGATAATAATACTCCCTCTATCCAACAATGTTAGTCCTTTCGGGAGTTTCAATTTTTTTTGGGTCATGCATTTTATGCACTCAAATTGAAGTACAAAGGTATTGATTTTCAGCAGTGCCCCTTTGTCCCTACTTTTGAAAGAGGACTTCGACATTTGTAGGACAGGGTTTTCGTTAAGGAAAATCTTTTACGCTTGGACTTTTTTAAAGTGGAGTGTCTTTTGGGACATTCCAAAGTGGAAAATGGAAAAACAAAATGGCACAGAGGGAGTAATAATAGCAACTACCAATCACATATCTTCCATTTTCTGTCTTAGCCATTGATCACATTGTTTTGTTTCTCAGGATTAGCACTGCTTGTCTACTGGTAATTCTCTCCCAAGTATATAGGTAGAAATTGCTTTACCCTTCAACTTTTGCTGTAATCACACTTTAGTTTATTTCTTGTATATTTGAGGTTTCTATTGTGTATTTTCCAGGCCTGGCTTAGTTTTCTTGTCATTACTGGCTTTGGATATTGCCAGCCATTGGTTCCAAATGTATAGGTATTCTAACATATCAAATTTGTATTTCTCATGTTGCTTTTTTATCTGAAGAAGGTTGAATAGTTCTTGAGATTTGATGTTCGCCAAAGTTTTCTTCTGTTAGAATACATGCTTCGTTCCAGGGGATGTTCTATAGCCATTAATAGTTTTCACTTGTTTTTTTCCCACCACTTCTTCGTTGCAGTACATTCTTGGCAGGCAAAGCTAGCCATAAAGATGTAAAAGACAGCACTAATTGGCTATTCAAGGCCTATTATGGAAATCGAATGTTTATGGGTTACTGTTGTGTTGCATGCGAGGTGAATGTCTCTCCGGGTTACCTCTGTTACGACGGTTGTTTCACTTGGATTTGTGCTATTCTTATAAACTAAGTACTTTGGTCTGCAGCTGCTTTACATAACTCTATTTCTTCTGGCAAAGAACCAGAATGAGAATCTGACCAAGGTTAGACTTCATTTGTTTGATGCTGTTATATTTTCTACCTGAATATTGTGACTCTTGAGGATTTTCTTACCCAGGTTATTGCTTTTATAATTCCATTTAGGTTGTAGTGGAGGCTGCCAAACAGAACTCAGCTCTTGCAGTTCTACTAGTGTTACTTTTGGTTGGATGGGCAATCAAGCAGGCAGTAAATTTTATACAGGTAAGAAGTATGACCATCACTAAGTAAAGAAGAAAAAAATAATATTCTTTCCTAAACATTTGAGGAAGACAGCGGGGTTTGGCGTAGGGCCATAGGCTTGGCTCTTTCACCAGGTGCGATACCTGTATTCGAGTCTTCTGTGAGACTCATTCCCTTCCTCTTTAACCTCCTTAACAAATATTGAAAGAAGCTTACTTTTGGGTAGTGGTGGTGAAGTTTAGCTTTCCTAAGCCTGCACTAATATGGTCACTATTACCTCCATTCATACAGCTGGTCAATTTGATCTGTTGCAAGTTTGTCTTCAAAAGTAATAGTATATGCTTCTGATCCTTCCTAGCAACTGTTAAGCCTTTTGGTATAAAGTTGAGTTATTTAGTTGATATGCATATTTTTTATGCTGAATTTTGGTGAGATTCAGTAATTAATTCTTTTACTCTGTGTAAAGTTAAGGGTGATACTCACGTTGATTTCAGATAATGTTTCTCGGTTTAGACTACGATGGTGTTGAACTGTTTCACTCAGATTTCAGATGTTTGCTTCCCTACCTATAAATTGGCAGACAATAAATGACAACAGTGACAACACCCTCCTGATGCAGAATATTGTTTATTCCCAGGCTATCTGCTACTTATAACATTTTTTTTTTTCAGGAAAGCTCTTACTAATCACATGCTATTATTTATTATTTATCTATTGTTGTGCTGGGGTCTGAGAGGGTCTATCATTTGTCTGGTTGATATGTGTTGTCATGATGATTCTAATACAGTTTTTACTTGGGATTCTAGCTGTGTTTTGTTTATTGGCTAAGAAGCACGGATACAAACATGGACATGGATACCGACATGGGATGCATAACTTATAAATAAATGGGGACACAGCAGGGGACATGGCTTAGGATATATATTTAGTTATTAACTTATTATTCTTATGAACACTTCCATCTGAAAATAAACAGAACTAATTGTATCTTTACAGTTCTTATTGTTTCCTTTGTTGAATAAGGCTTTTAATTGGTCATAATTCAATCATTTTCTTTTGGAATTCATAGCCACCAAAATAACCAAACCGAGCCTTATGTCCCAATCACTTGGGGTCGGCTACATGAATCCTTTTCCTCCATTGAACTTTGTCATCTTTCCATCTGTGTCCAAATTGAGACATGAGTGTCCTTGATGTGTCCTCGTGTGCCCAACGTGTTGTGTAAGTAGTTAGGAGTGTCCATGCTTCCTGCCATTCCTGGCTATGTGGCACTTACGTGAAATTCTTTTGTATTTCTTTAGTTTTGGTATTCTGTTCCTGGAATTGCAGTGATCTGGACCTTGATTTTTGTTTGACGGTTGAAAGCTTCTTTTTTTTTCAAGACTAGCTCGTGATGTAGACAATACCAACATGTCACAATCTGAAGGATGTAAATTTCTTTTAGAAGTCGGTAGGATGCTTCGCTGCAGGGTTCCATTTGTCGTTGCTGCAGTTTTCATGTGCTTATAAAAGCTGTACAACTAAAAGATGGGCTGCTTGGTTTTGAACAGCCATGCAAGTGTGTTCGGAACGTGTCCATGTGTCGGACATTGTTACGTATATAATTACTTATTTTTTTTTGTTTTTTTGCAATTTTGTACAGGTAAGTAAGTAGATGGGAGTTGCTTTTTGGAATCTAACCAAGATGGAGTTGAAGACTTTTGGTAGTTATTTTTGAAAGCTAACCAAGATGGAGTTGAAGACTTTTTGGTAGTTATTTTTGGAAGCTAACCAAGATGGAGTAAATGGAACACTTGTTTTGAGTTCTTTTTGTATATGGATATTTTGTAGTTTCGGTAATGTTAAGTTTGATTGCTTATTGTTGGAGGATGAATGTTTTGAAACGTTTTGAAGTTGGATGATGAATGTTGATTTAATGGATATTTAGTTTGAATGATATTTTGCTTCTTTGCAATTTAAGTTCTGCTAAGTTGAGTTATAAGATACAAAAAAATCTG